>JABUQX010025297.1:0-95214 GCA_015478945.1 Trachelipus rathkii | reverse complement strand
ATTCTACAGTCCCATAAAGGCTATCAAGGAGTGATTAGCAAAACAATATTTTCGCATTAATAATATTTGTTTTTAGGTACTTCTTCTTTTATTAATCATTCTATTTCCATTCTTAATAATACTTTATTTTTCATTATAAGGGCAATTTAAATTTCCCGCTAGAAAAGATCGGGCCAGGAGTCTTCTGTAATTGTTAATCTTCTACTGCTGATAAAGTAGCACACATTACAGGATTAAAATTAATTACATGATTTTCTGGATTTAAGACGACGGTAATAAATTATTTCAATAATATTAACTATAGTATATATATATATACTATATATATATCTATTATAATATATATTCTATTATTTACTTATATATATCTTATCTATCTTTTTCAAAATTCTATATAGGTAATAATACTAGTAAAGTATTGTTGCATATAATTTCTATAGATATATATATATATTATATACTATAATCATATATATTAATTAACTACCTTATTATATTAATCATATATCCTATCATATATCATTTTAATATACTTAATCTTCAATATATATATAGACTACGGTTTGAAGAGAATCTTTTTCAACACTATTATATATTATACTTATATATATTTCTATCTATATTCTCTATTATATATATACTATCTATCTTAATTTATATCTATATATACTTCTATCTATATATCCTAACAATATATTTATAAGTTCTTTATATATATATTACTTTAATTCTTAATTATTACTTTAATTCATATATTATTTACTCTCTTCATATCTTTCTATATATCTATTTACATTCCTAACTAGTAACTCTTATATACCTTTACTGGTAGTCACTATGCTTATTTCACCTTATTCATATTACATTTAAATGATTATCATTAGACAAGGAGGTACGGCCGGGAGCCCCCGGACAAGAGCTAAGGGGGGGCGCAAGACGAGGTGTGTCTGTTGATACATGTTGAGAGTCTGTGAAGTAGTATGTGAGGCCAGGTACGCGCCTGACGTCGAGCGATGAGCGACGTCAGTAAGAGGAGGGTAAGGGGCTCCTCTATATATATAATAATATATAGGAGTAGTAGAGCGTGAGCAGCATAGTAAGTCAGACTAGCGCCATCATAGCGCAGACGATGGTGACGCCCGCCGTGAGCCCGCGCGGACGGCCGTGAAGATCAGTACCAGACACTATGCAGCTAGATCACAGCGATAGCTGAAGAGCCGAGGCCGCGACGAGACGCAGCAGGGACGCGCAGGCGACGGATGACGCGCCGGCCCGAGGAGAGAGGACGACGCGCAGGCCCCGCGCCATCCTCGGCCAGCGTCGACCTGCGACGACGCCAAGCGACGCCGGGAGCAGACGAGGACCGCGACGGGCGCGAGAGCGGAGACGCGAGGGCGGCGGAGCAGCGCGCCCAGAGAGCAGGCGCGAGAGCGCGCGAGGCAGGCAGAGCGCGAGGGCACACGGCAGAGCGAGCGGGCGAGCCGGCCGCAGTCAGAGCAGCAGGCGAGAAGCGGCCGGCCTGGTGGCCTGAGCCCATTGCGCGCGGCCTCGAACGAGGCCGGGCGACCATGGCGCTGACGAGACGAGGCGAGGGCGGCGGCGACGACGCGGCAGGAGCCGGCGACGCAGCGCCAGCGCGCATGGCGGACGAGAGGCCGCCAAGCAGCGCAGCGAGCCGAGGAGCGACTGATGAGATTACCGGATTCCGTGCGACGAACTTCTTTTTTTCTTCGTCCAGTCCCTATACTATTATAATATATACTATATATATAATACTAGTATATGTATATGTAGCCACTCCCATTAACTTGTAAAGAACATTCATTAATTTTAAAACTGTTCGTCAAATGTATAGACTAAGATTTTTGCACAGGCGAGCAAATATTTCTTAGGCATAACGTCACGAAGTCGAAAATATCTAATATAAACTCTCTTATTTTTGAGAATACTCTAGAGTCAGATAATAGTCAGATGCAAATTAATAAGATCAGAAGAAAATCTCACCTTCAAGATACTCGCCTCAGTCCAACGGAAAATCCTCTTTTTTCACCGGCCCAAGATGCGAATAAACTTACCACAAGAAAAGCTGCGACTTGAATATTTCTGAAGATCACAAATCTTTCGCACACTAAACCTTTAAAGAGTCAGAGCACCATTGTGGACATTTAAACGGGCTGGTTAATAACACACGAGTCGGAAATTCGCCTACGCATTGTATCTCTGGGGAAGACACTCTCGATTACTTGGGACTCTTCTTTGAATAAATCTTTATCTACTTACATGTGGGAATACCAAAGCCATCATTTCAAAGTGATGGCGATTTCTAAGGATATACCAGCGCATCATAACTTATATAGGGTCGGTTTCTTTGCTCTTAAAGACAAGCACCAATGCTAGACAAGTATTATCGGCTATAATGAATGGGGGTGGTGCATGATCTTTCCCTCCGGTGCCCCGCGAGAAGTAGCACCCAACTGAATCTTCATATGAACGCCTTTCATGACAACACAACAAATGAAAATAGAAAACAACTACTATAGATATTTAGAAATTCCTCAAACCAGAAACACCTACCCGAAAAAGATCCGACTCAAGCAATTTACTGAACATTATTCGAGATAGCGTGGAACTTCAATTTCTTTATATGGTTTCTAATTTTGCTGTTATGGTCATATCAACGTTTTTCACCACTTATCAACAGTTCGAGATTTATCATCGCTTAGAACATAGCAAAACTCCTTATTCGGTTAGAGATTTTCCTAATCATCATTAATTAAGTTTGAGAGTACCTGGGTCAGAAATTCAGGTTTCTTGGGAACATTCCACTAACCGCACATTATGATCACTTCGTTCGAATTCATAAATGGTATCTGTGCACCACTCACCCTTTTCCTTTCTATTTGTAACATGAAGAAATTAATCCTTTCAAATCAAATATTAGAAAAAATAGTTTAAAGCAAACTTTCGACCTCTTGCATCATGTCAAAGCAATGTTTCTCTCGTAACTACATGCTTTGAAAATAATTTACAGTGCCCGCAATTGATAATCATATAAATCCATGGATCTTAGTAAACCGCCGTCTACCTATCTAAAGACCTTTTCTCCTGTGATTAACAACGGACTTTCGTATTTTCGTATGTGCGCACTATATTTATATTAACTTGTGAAATAATTTAATGTGTTTTCATATAAGGAACTTATTTTTAATGTTATAACATATGGGTTTTGAAATATTTAAATGTTTTTCGTATGCTTTGTTTATATTCCTTCAACGGATTATAACGCAAATATACGCTTAATCGCTCTTAATCCATAATGCCCCCTTTTAATTTTTCATGTATATATATAATATAATTGTATTTTTTTCTATTGTGATTTCAAAAGATTGGTGTATACCCCATAAATGCTCTATAATGGGGATCTTCTGGATGTAACACAGTTATCGCTCGTAGTTGAATATTTACATTTCTGTGCTCAAATACTTTTATCTTTTGCCTTCAATACCTCGTTTTTATATGTTCTACTTAAGGTGGTCTTTCGGAACATAATGTAGATATGTCTTTTTGCATTTTTGAATAGTATAACTAATGTACTTATATAGTTATTATTTTTTCTTTGTATATTTAGGGTATTAATCACATACTTTTTCTCACTTGTTACCTTGTGTTTAGCCAGGAAGTGAATCGTATTACGCACCTATAGCCTGCCTCTTCATTTCTACCTCCATTATTTACTTTGTGAAAAATTTTAATTTATGTTCGTACTTAAATGCTAAGATTTGCGGCACGAGCAACATTTTTTAGCATAAGTCATAAAGTTGCATAACATATATATATTTAACACTTTCACGTCTTTTATGAGAATACTCTCTACTATACTAGATGTCAACAGATAAAGTCAGTAATCAAAATTTACTTAAGAAACATCAGAAGAAATCTTTCACAATCACAAAGATACTCTCTTTTCCGAAAATTCACTTTAATCTACAGGCAAGAGCGATAGAAACATTCAAAGGAAAGGCTGCGTGCACTTTGAATTTGTCGATCACAAATTTTCGCAACTAAAACCAAAGAGTAGAGGCCAATTGTTGGAAACGCCTGGTAACAAGTGCATGTGACTACCTTAAAATTCGCCTACGTTTAAAGAGCCAGAGGGTTATCTATCAACAGAAGTGAGACTTTTTATGTTTAACTTTATACCATTTCTTGAATATCTTTTATTACTTTTTATGTTGAACTACAAGCATCAACTTTCAAACTATTTGGATTTTCTAAATTACATTACCTCTTAAGATAATTGGGTGCTAATGCTCTTTAATTTAGATAAAGCTTCATACATTATAAGACTACTATTTACTATATTACAATATTAATATTATAATTTATATTATATATATTTTTATTAATTATTAATATAATATATATATATATATATTATATCTATAATATCTATATATTATAAATATAATAACTATATTTATAATAATATATATATATATATATTTACTATATATATATTTTACCTATTATATTTAAATACTATTATGTATATCTTTTATTATATATATTATAATTATATAATATATTATATATATATAATAATATATCTATTCCAATTATAATACTATATACTATTGATTATAATACTATTGAGATACCTGGAGGTAATAACCTATTATATACCTTACTATTATATTTTATATTTTTATAATAATATATTTTTAGGGTAGGTATCCACTTTATACCTATTCAAATGAACAATCTTATGTGTGCGCTAGGTGTGAGAAGAATTGATATAAAGAGAGGAATGAACGTATTAGAGAGTGGTGTGCTGTGAAGAAAGGGGTAAATGAGAGAATAAATGAAAGTAGTGGTGAGTGTTTGGTCATAAAGAAAGGATGAATGATAGTCAGGTTTCTCTGCGCTTAACGCCCGACACTCGTATACTTTTTCCTCCATTTTTTTATGTGCGAGTGGGTTGGAAAACCTGACACGCCCGAGGAGACACCCGAAAAAAAGTGGATTGCAAGTCAGTAAAACCGAATTCGCTTTGAAGGAGAGAAAAATGTGAGTTTTGAGTAGATGGCGAAGAAGGAAAGGTGTAGGGTAACGAGAGGATGTGAATGGCGGAGGGAATTGTGAGTGGGGTAACACTGGTTGTGGCGCTCACCTGGGCCTAAGGGATGAACCCTTACATTGAACGATCTGACCATAGGTTGTTGAGGGTCCAGTCGCTGTCCATCGACCAGCTTTAAGCGCCCGTGGCATTTTTCTGACTGCGATGCGTTCTTTCCATGCTAACTTTCAGAAGGTCTCGTATGTTGCGCGGCGGTAAGGTTCTGGGCTTTCTTTTTCGACTCGGGTTTTTGTCAGATTCTTCTACTGCTTTTCTTTTCCGATGCCCGTCGCGCACCTTACTCGCATTCTTGGGAAAATAATAAAAGAAAGTTAAGAAGAATTTTGATAATAAACTATACATAAAGTTTATATATTATAGTTATTTTTTCAGCAGGCTGGGGCGCGGGTATAATTTTTCGAGGTCCGTCATCGGCTATTCGGTCTTTTGCTCACACTACTTATGTTGCGTCGTTTTTTTGCGGCTATCCGACTTCCGCATCTTTCCGTAATAAGCCTAACAGTGGTGGCAATATTTATATCTATTGCGGCTTTATTCGGTGCTATCGCTACGCGCGATAACCTGTTAAATTTTTTACATAGTAAGTTAAAACGTTTTCGCGATAACCGAAATGAATACCATGCTTATTTACATTTCTTAAACCTTTTTATAATTATAGATAGCCTAAACCCAGATTTATTCTAATTTTTGGTCCTAATTAAAATGTTAACATACATATAATTGTTAAATACTTATCGATGGAGCTATAGGTTCCTCTCTCTCCTCCATAACGTACTCCGCTGGCCTAATCACTTTCCCTGGGCAGGAGGTCCATATTATTTCCTCGATTTGAAGAACAGAAGGTTCTCCTCAATACCTTTCCTTTTTCCTTCAAGGACGAATCTCTTCGGGTCTTCCTGAGGATTGTCCCACACCCGCGTCAATGTAGCACCGTTCGTCCATGCCACTCGCCTGAACCCTAGAGAATGGGGTTATTTATATATTTTATAAATAGATCTATACCCATAATCTCCCTATGCGCTGTAATGGAGTGAAACAGGAAGGCAAGCATCGGCCTACTGCTTTGAGCAGTGGCTACCACCACTCCTCCATGGACTATTGACGTATGACGATTTCCACACCCTCCTGTATAGTCTGGCTCATGCCATGCGTACCAATACTCTTTAGAAGAAGCGAAATTTCTACTGATAGGAGATGCGTCTTGAACTTCCGTCGGGGTTCGGTTCATTCTCTGTTTTGGCTGGCCCTAATTGCTGACCCGCCTGGCTAACGCTTGAATATTGGGCTGCAGTTTCCTGGTTTCCGAGGACTGGAGGTGCCCACTCCTTTCTTTTTCCGGTTAATCTTCACTGCCTCGGTTACGGCGACTATGATCTACTCTTCCATCCATCCTGTCAGTTGCTAAGCAATTGTCTTTCTAGGGGCCTTAAGGGTCGATATGGTTAAGGGGATGAAGGGCAGTGGCTCATAAAAAGCGAACGTGAGGTCTCCTTATTCTGAAAGGTGTGGACGTCAAACCCATCTTTCTACATAGTGCCACTGAGGAGGGCCTGTACTAGTTTGACGCTTTTTTGGCTGAGATAGGTCAGCAATTAGAAAGTATTTTGATATCACTCTATACTCCATGCAAGGCTTAGGTCTTTACCATGGGCAAACGCGTAAGAGTCATGGGGTCATGGAGAGTGTTGCAAGCATTAATATTGTCATCCCTTTCCTTTTACTCTCCCCCCTTACCTTTTTTGAAGTCAATATCAGACTAACGCGCCAACAGGTCTGCATGAACTCAAATGTGGTAACTCGCGTTCATGACGTCTGAAAGAGTGAATAATTCAATATATTTGCTTTCACTATAGTTTCTTCACACATTAAGATTATTAATAAAAATACGGGAGCACCAGAGCGAGGTATCTGTATGGAATAGGGCGAATATAGATTCTTCAATTTGAGTTGAGGAGTGTTGTAACAATGATGGACATAATCTGAAGGGACTCGTTTCTATGGCAGTTAAGGAGATTCGGATATTAGATGAGGAACGAGTTTTTATCCATGCGAAGTCTTGTGTCCAATTGCTGGGTAAAAAGGACAAAAAGTCACCTTCACCAAAACTTTTTGCTAAAATTGAGGATTTTGTTAGAAACTGGTTTTGGATCCCATGATGGAGATATGAGTGGAGTATAACATCCAAATTATTATTGGTTATAATAGTAGAAACATTAGTAGTAGTAAACATGAGAAATGTTTTTTGCCTGTCGGACGACCGGAAAAAAAGGTGGTTATATTCAGTTAGAGATTGTTTACGAAGTAGAAGTACATATGAGTATGTTGTTAGGCCCAGCAAGAACCAGCGTATGGAAGGTAGGTAATGAAACTAGGGAGTTAAAAATTGCGGCAGGTGGTCGAAAATTGGGTAAACGAAGCGTTTGAATGGATGGAATTTATTACATCATATATTATAACTATTATATAACTATTAATATTATATATATATTATAATATATATATATATATATTATATATATAATATTTCTACTTAAAGCTTAATATAAATTTATATAAAATAAACATCTATTTACCATGCACCAATTTTTATATTATTAAACAAACTTTAATATTTTTACCTATATTCATACGTATAGCGTTTTGTGACGAGTCAGGTGAAAAGCTCCCTTGTGGCACCTGCCTTTGGATGAGGAATGGTGTTTATGGCATCGTACCATTTGACGTTTTCGAGGCTTCCTTAAACCCAAGTCTCCAGTAAGTAGGGGACTCATTTTTTAGCGAGGAAACATCATGATTAGAGGAGTTCTCAGCATCTAGCAGATTAGGATAAATATATTAACTTGTTATATAATATAAAGTATTCTCCAAAAAGACATAATATATATACACTTGAACTTGGTATAGTCATGAAATCAGCAATAAAAATTTCCTTACGAACGGCTAAAATATTCTATTTTTAATAGTAATCTTACTTACTACCTGCTCACCTACATAAGGAGTCTTTGGGCATAGGTCCTTCTTTTGGCGGTTTTTTACAATCTTGAATCTGCTTGGCCCACGCATCTGGGGCCCTGTTCTGAGGTTTCCACACGGGCCTTGGATCTTAGCTATGGTTCCTCCTCCACTGGTGAGCCCTCCCTTGCTTCCAGCCCTGTATTACACTCACATTGTTGTCGCCAACAGAATTGAGTGTGTGAGGGCACTTGAAAATCAATAAGATATTTAATTCAAGAAATCAAAAATTATTAGTTTAAAATTCTTATGAAAATATAATTTGTATAATACTTATTACTTTAGTAATATCTAATTAATATATTTTTATTAGCATTTAGGCACTAGTTTTCGCGAATTCTAAGTACCTGCAGGGTTTGAGGCGGCAGATTTGGGTTGTCACCCTCAGCCCTCAGCGAGCTCCTGGAGACCACAATCTCCAAGTCAGGATAAGTCAGGGTCCATATGAAGGTTCTCCTGGTCCTGGTGGACTCACCAAAGGCGTTGAGGCTGGCCACGTAGTTGGGGTGCCTATTGCTCCGTAGTGGTGGCCTCATCAACCTACCTTTTCATTCAGATGAAGATGCATAAACTCCATGAATGAATCTCAAGTAGGTTGATTGTTTTCCCTCAGTGGAGGAGGGTGGTGAGTCTGCCTTTCCTATTCAAGTACAATAATTTTAAATTATTGGGATTTTAAGGTTTCTTCCAGGTGTTAAAATTTAAATTATATAATTATTATATAACTCATCTATAATGGTTCTTAAATGGTATTTAATGATAACTAAGGATATATAAATAGGATCAACAAGTTTACAACTTTATTAATTTTTCATTACTCATCATCACTCACGTCTATGATAGACTGCTACAATACAGTTTTGCATGGTCATCCTTTTTGTAGGTTGATACTCACTTGTTAAATCCCATTCGGAGTGTGAACTGTACCATTCCCTAATAGAAGGACCTTTATGGGCGGTTCCACCACTGTATCGTCTGTAGGTGGCTCAATTACTGCCCCTTCTGGTGGAAGAGGTTCGTTTATCTAGTCGATAAGTCTTCCGCCTATTATTGCATAGTCAAAGCTTTTTCAATATCTACCTGCTCAAACAAAGTCGGCCTTGACGAGTTGCGAATGGAAACTCGGGATTTTCCAACTGAGGCTAAACAATCTCCCTTGTTCGTCAGTACAGCTGATTCATTCCCAAAGCAGCTTTTAGGAGGGGGCAGTGATGACATCATTGAAATGAAGAATCACTTACATGACTTTGCGAAACAAACGTTAAGAAACTCTAAGAGTTAATAATCTAAAATATAGTATATGGTTATATTTTTAGTAAATATTTTTAAACGTGTAAAAGACGGCATACAGGTCGCTCATATACCATTATGGTAAAAAAAGAACGGGGATTTGAGATTCAAATAAGATACCGGATGTATACGCATTGTCCCGAGGCTCTTTTTCGACCTGGTCGTTAACCACATTGGTCTCTGCTTCTCTGCTGGCTTGAATTTTCGACCTGAAGCTCTCATTCCACGATGACTTCTGAACGCTTTTCTGCGAGAACTCATTCTCTCCCCCTTTGAACTGGTACGACCCAGGTGGAGAAGGCTTTTGCATCGGCAGTCAGAAATCCACCCCGAGAGCTCAAAGACATAAAAGACCTCACTATTTGCATCTTCGTCATGCTTAGGAGTGGTTTCCCTTGGCGCCGGTCTCTGTCATGTGGCTGCCAGCAGAAAGAGTGACGATTACCGGCACTGTAAATGTTTCACATTTATGTAGCAATCTGGTATAATTAAAAATAATATACAATAATTTTGATTCAATAAATTTATTATTAAATATTTTATTGTCATAAACATTTGTATATGTAAGGCCATGAAAATTTGTTGGCGTTTTGTTTACTAAAAGTAGACATCGTAATTTATTGTACGACGTAAGAATTTCAATATTATATTGACCAATTTCAGTTCTTTTGAGTGATGTTTAATTCTTTAAATTATTTAATTAATCTTATATAATTTAAATTTAAACTTAAACTTACTTTTGTAATGCTGCTTGAGGTGGAACCGCTTGATATCTTGGAGTTGCATGTAAGGAAATGCATACTACCTTCTTATTCCTTTGCAGGCAGGCAATGTTACACTTGGCGAAATCACCAGTGTGAAATCTGTCCTAAGAGACTCATATGCCAATCAATTTCTACATTCAGATCCTTACAATAAACTTTTCTCAAAAGTATATATAATGTGAATTATAAATAGAAATTTTTTAATTTTTTTTGAATTTGACATAATGTTAATTTTTTTCCTATTATTATTTTGCTTAAATAATATCAATTAAAAATAATTCAAAACAAGAACTAATTTTATACTAGATTATTTTATTTAAAGATTTAATTTCGAGGTATCTATTATAATTGTCTTTAACTTAATTCCTTTACTATGCTTGCAATTTTTAGCTGCTTTAAGGGCGGTTTTAGTCTGTTGGGACTATATGCTAGGAGAGCGTAGTTATTTTCTTACCTTCTATGCCAAGAAGGACAAGATGAAGCAAAAATAGTTGGCTGCTTTACAACTTCTTTTGATCTTGTCGCATCTCTCACAGTTGCCTTCATCTCTCAGGACTCATATTGGTTTCCAGGATTCCCTTCGCTCTCTCCTGTCAAACCAATTGGAATGGAGGTTAGTCATGTGAGGCAAGGTATAAGTTATTGCAGAAACCCTCTATATGACTGATGGACAACATGAAGTCGGGATCTTCAGCTTGCTCATTAAAAAAATGGGAGTGTCTGCTACCTATTAAGCTACTTACTAAGGACTTGGAAGGCCGGCCTTAAGTATAATACCTGTGGGCTACCAGAGCTTCACCTGGGATGAGTTCACTAGTCCACAAACTCTTTATCTACTGTCTAGTTAATGTATTTCTAAATACGTTTTATTGTTTTCTAACACACTTTTAAATACAAAATTTTATTTTTAATATAAAATTACTAGTTAAATTTTTTATAAATTAAATAGCAGCTAGATATACTATTAATACTTATAATAATATAGTAATAAATATTTATAATACTATTATATATATATATAGTTATATTAATATTAAAATAAATAATAATTAAATATTGAATGTATACATTTATCTAATATAAGCTGAAAAGAATGTATTATACTTTATAAAATTAATAATTATATATAATATATATATATTACATCTATATAGGTTATATCATATAATATCATACTCATAATTTATCTGTACTATTTGTGACATATAAGGTATTATTGCTTTATATTATCACCACTAGATAGGTTTTATAAGTATAGGGAACTATATTTCTGGGTAGTGACATGAGAACTATCCTAAATATCTATACATATACGGTTATTATTATTTTTAGATCTATTAAGTTCACTGAAAGGGTATATATAATAATATTTTATTATTATTAATGAATATATATCAATAAATTCAACTTTGCTATATAGTTAATATGTTCAATACCTATAATAATCTGATAGTAAGAATATTTATATTATGAATATTTAATCTTAGTAATTTAATTACTTTGTAGTAATAAGATACGAGTAATTACATACTATTGAATACTTATGAATTCTATTCTTTACTTAATTACTAGTGAAGCTCAACAAGTAAATTAATAATGGTAAATTTCCATCTACAGATAATTTAATATATAAATATAAAATACATGAACAAAGAACGAGAGAGAGAGGAATAATTTGATACTAACAATCCTGCGTGTTTTAATAACAGTTGCAACTTTTCCCTTCTTTGAGCTTATAAACACACAATCTTCATCGTTTTAGTTTAATTAAAATTAGAGACTAGATGACTGGAATAATAGTCATTATTACATTCCATTTTACAGAATCATCTGCAACATGACAGAACATTGCCTAAACGCACTTTGTATTTATCATACGCAATTACTAGAAAAAAACTCGTTTTCGGAAAGTTGATTGGTACCCTCAGAGTGAAGAACGTGAGTTGAGGGTTCCACTTAAGTTATTGCAAAAAATGTCCATTGACAAAAAAGAAATTTAGCGGAATAAATGCAAGTGCGTCGTTCTCTTGTCCATTTTTTAAAAAAAAATTTTCTGGCTCATCTCAAATATATTTAAATATATTTCTGCATATCTCTTAAAATATTTTCAGAATAGCCGAAAACTCTCTTTGCCCGCGCATGTGCCTGCAGGGCATATGTGAATTATCTATATCTATATACCGACTTACTCATATATATTATGTATTCAGCATATAATATACTTATATAGTATAATTATTATCTTTTGAAATGTCTGTTTCCTCATTTCCTAATATTCTTCTTAGCTTCTGATACATTGCTGATTTACTAATAGTTATTTGGCCGTTAACATTAAATTATATATATATATTAGCTCTTATTGTAACTATTATATATATTCACAGTTAGATATATTAACGTAATATCTATCTAAATCGAAAGTTACGACCTTACATGACCAATAGCAAATTGCAGCTATATTTGGATATAGCGTATAAAGCTTATTAATATGTAACACGTTCGTAAGTTGTTGGCACCCTCTGTACCCTCGCATCCGGCATCGAGGCTCACAGTAACTGAAAGCTTGAAGTTTTGGCAACCGGAAACATGGCTATCTCATTTCCATTAGGGGGCTGTAGCCTCAGACTCGGAGGCTAGACGAGGGGGGACCTTTCTGTGCGCGTACAGTCGTCCCACCATAGAGCGCCAGAGCAGACACGCAACCGCTACTCTTGAATACATCTAATGCGGCTCTTTATCTCAAGGGTATTCGTCTATTGTTAGATATATTTTCATAAAACGATCTGTTAGCTTATTTACATACTAGCATTTAACATCGCGCTGATGAAATATGATTAATTTTATTTTGGTGAAGATGTTGCTAGTAGTCTATATATAAGAGTTTTATTTAGATGTTATATTACATTATTGGAATTAAAAGCTTTTTCCAAGCAAGAAAAACGAATAAAGGTGAATGCTTTTCTGACTTTGTCAAGTGCATAATGCTACTTTCCTGAAGCACTTACATTCTCTGCTGTGCCTTTTCTGGAGATGCGTATTCAGCCTTTTTTTTTATTATTATTATAGATATATATACAATATAAGTGGGATATTAGGATATTGTAAATAATATTTCGGTTTTCGTTTTAATTTAGAATGTGGTCTACATTTTATATACATAAATATCTATAGGTCCTTTTATTCTTCTCTTATAGAGCGATCATTATATTGAGTCACTTAAGAGAGAATATTTATTTAGGATCACAGATATTGAAAAAAATTATACGTATATATATTTGTTCATTATTGCTTTATGTAAGCATTTTTGTGATTTATGATTTCGGAAAATGATTTATATTTGTGTAGTGCTCATACTAATTTTTTAATTTTATTATCCTTACAATACTTATAATTTAAACATATATATACTATCGTATATAAGTGGCTATTATCTTGATGTTTAATCAAGTTACTGCACTATATAAGGTATTCATATAACTATTATTTGATAATTTCTTAGATGATCAAGTCCATGATAGGTTTATTTTTATGTTCATACAAGGACTTTAACTAAATAGAGTGGTTGGCTTTCGAAAATCCTTCTTCTAATTGGACATAGGTTGGGATTTCCTTATTTTTATTTTAGGTAAGAAACGTTAAATGTTGATTTGTACCAGAAAGAATCATTTATTCTTAGATGGGAGGTTTCAAATTTGATTATTGTGAGATTCTGTTTAATTAACTCGATATCTTTTTAGTGCTTATGACCTACATATATATATTATATCTATATATATATAATTATATATATATAATATATATATATTATATATATATATAATATATATTATTATATATATATATATTTATATATATATATTAGATGGTCGATTTTTTTAATGCTCAGTATGTATGCTAGAGAAATCGGAGGTTCTACAGTAAACCAAATTAATATGGAATCAGCCGAAAATCTAAGGTGCGATTTACTCTTCTTTTTTTTTTTTTTTTTTTTTTGAAGTAAATTTTTTTTGTTTTTCACGTAAAAGGAATACCACGAAACTATGGGTAAAATTCTTCATGTCAAATGATGGCAGGGCAATCGGGTATCTCTGGCGCTCCGGTCGGACCAGACGGGGGGGACTAATCGCCCGCCTGCCTTCGGGCGATCAGGTCCTCCGAACCCCCCGCTTCTTTGGTATTGGGGGGTGGGGCGGGGTTTGCTGGGTCCGATCCAATCCCACTCTCGGGGTATGAGACAATCTTCTTAACCTGAGAGCAGGACCAACCTCTCCTTTCCTCTTGTCTTCGCGGGATGTGGGGCGTCGGACTCGAGCCCCCTAAAAAACAAAAAAATATAAAATTTCGCAAAAAAAAAATTTAATTAACAATTTTAAGGGGGCCTAGCCGGGGACGGGGGATATGAGAGGGGCGCGTTTCATCTCCCGTGTCGTTTGGGGGACTGGCCGAGGAGAGTGAGTAACCCCCGCGACATAATAACGAGGCGGGGTTGGAGACCATTCCCGGAGGGGGGGGGGATTATGGAACGTCCCCCGTACTGTTCATTACGGGTTAGGTCTCGCTATGAGATCTCGTGTAGTGATACACTACCTGATTCACACTCTTTTCTTTTTTGACCGTACTTTGTCTAAAAAAACACTAGGGTAAATAGTTTCCCTTTAAATCTGTAAAAAAAATGAGCAATTTACAGTCTAATAAGTCACTAAAGAAATCAGAGAAAGAAAAAAGAATACGCTAAATCCCATCCTTAATAAATTTTTCGGGCTGAGTATCAACAAATAATAATTACATTTGTCTTTACCTTGTTCAAACATTGATGACCCAATGCACCGTATCTCCATAGGCTTATCAGTTACATAGTCGATAGCTAATGATTATGATAAGAATAAAAAATCCTTTCGAGCCATAGTTGACTTATAGTAGTTATTTACTGTTATGAATAACAGGATATATATTAATATACGACATATGATTTATATATATCCTATATATAAAGGTTTACTGAATTTTCTAATATTTAGCAAACATATATATATAGTTTAATGCAAGGTTCCTTACCTATTCGGTTCTTCATCACCTATAAAATCATAAAATTATATATATAATATATGCATTAGTCATAATTATAATCATAATATATTCATCTTTAACTATATATATATAATATCATCTAAAATTTGACAGTTCTTATATACTTATATAGACTTGACATAAAATATAAAAAAATTTGTAATATTTCAAGAAAATTGCTAATTTAATTATTTATTAATAATTTCAAATTTTTGCAGAGCTGAAATATAAAAAGTTACAGAGATGCCTCTTATATCCTCATTCATTTCTATGGCTAAAAGAAGTACAGTCAACTTTATACTTATTTCAATCATCAATCTTCCTGGCAGCTAAGTATATAAATAGGTTCATTCAGCTTATTTATCTCCCTTCTATCAAAGATAAAAAAATGTGTGATTTTACCCTGATCGTTTGGGGAAGATAATGGACCTTGATTTCCATATATGTGAAATTGTAGTGGTGTTTGTGATTTAGTTCTCTATGATAACTTGAGCCAACTTTTAACTGACAAGCACAGCAACAATGAGTCAGTCTATCAAATGCGTCTGTTGGTTCTCTTCATAGGCTCCCCTAAAAATTGTGCAACATATATATACTCATAATAATTTCATAGTATAAGCTAATTATATATTTTTGTTCCATTTTTATTATTTTATTTATTAATGATATTATATATATATATATATTAATCATTATATATATAAATATAGTATGAAATCGTCAAAATAGTTGTCAATATCACTACGACTTAGTTGGCACACTTTCATGTTAAGGTATCCCAATTATTTCTGTCTTGGTTTCTCTCTTCTATTCCTATTATTTTAAGAAGAATTCGTTAAGTGGCAGTGACGGTATTATATTTGTTTTCGGGGGGGGGGCACGTTCCTCTTGTAATTTCCTAGCAAAGTGAAGCTATCTCCAGATGTATAGTACATAAGATTATCACTATGTGTCATTATATCTAGTGCAATTAGTCTCTAGTCTTTTCGGATGTTGGTATTGCGTCCTATTGTCGTTTTGTTAGATTTTATCACTAATACTGTGAAATAATGATATATCAATATTATACATTAATGTGTTTAAGTTGACTAAATAAATATTGTTGTAAATTTGTGAAATGACATTACCCTGGACAATAATTATATTAATTATAACAATTTAATTTCTTAATTTGATTCAATCTAATTAGTAAATCAACCATTCCTATCTATGATTTTTAATCTAATTATTCTGATAAAGTAGCATTCCAGTTAATATGACTTATGCATAATTACAATATTATATATATATAAATATAACAATTTCTGTTACTAAATTTTAATATATATCTAATTTCTATCAATATAATTAGATAGGTTAGTTAAGGGTAAATGAAAATAATATTTTCCTCTTAATGAATAGAAAGTATTTTCATGATTATGAATATTACTACTTGTTATATTTAATCGCCTTGATGAGTGTGAGCGAAGTTAGTAGACTGAACACTGAATTTTGTTTATAATTGTAACATGGGATGATATGTAGAGGAGGAGTCGACATGAGTGCTTTCAATACAATTAGTCTAGTGATGATTCCCATCGGAGATCTCTAGAAGTGTAATGTGTGAATTCTTTCTTAGAGCAATAAACCAGGTTAAGATTTAGTATAGTATTCTAGCACAAACATTAAATTGTGGAGGAATATGTGAGCGAATGACAGTAAGATAGTCATTTATTTGGGTTTGTTTTTTTGGTGACTCTGTTCTGTGAGAGTGTTTATTAACTGACATCTCCATTCTGTTTAATACTTACATTTGGGATTTCGAGTATTCCTAGTTAAGTTTACCCTTATATTTTTTTAATGTTTATTTAATATTACGCTAGTATTGAGCATAAAGAATATAAGAATATTGTATAGTGAATTAATTTATCAATTGCGGTATAATCATGGATGGTGCGCTATTGAGTTCTATGGGATTGGGGTAAGTCAGAATTGGCCTGTTGGTATTTTTGGACTTTTAATTCTTGTAACGTTTAATGCCCAGTTAAGTTTACAGATGCCGTGGCCCTATATAAAAAATCTTACTTAAAGTATGAATCCATAATTATTGTTGTCAGTTCTGTTGATTGTGTTTATATGTTTGTTTTATACAATGAACCATTTGCGATGTGATTGTACTAAGATAAAGACGAATTATAAATATTTAACTTTGCAATTTTAATTATAATTATTAAGAAAAAGGAACTAAATTTTTAGTGATTGCTTGAAGTTTTTGATCAATTTGTTTAAACATTCTCTTAGTTTTATTATTAATTTTAATTGTTTTCTTTATTTTATTAACTAAAACTGCAATAAATCATTTAAAATTAGTTTAGAAAAATAAGTCCATTGTTTTTAAAGATTTCAATCTATATTCACTTTGCTAATAATTAAGTTCTTTTATATAATCTTATCATTTGTCCAAGGATAGATTCTTAAGTATTCTTTGTCAAACTTCCATTCACTGGTAATTTTGAAGATTTATTAGAAATGTAAACTTAAGTCAATCATCGATGGTAATTATATTAATATATATTAATATTTTATTATATATTATATATTAATTAATTTATTATATTTATTATATAATTTATTATTATATATATATATATTATAATTATTATATTATATTATAGCTAATTATTAATATTATATATCATTTATATTATAATAGGTGACTATGTGTTTACATAATTTCAGTAATTCCGTTATATTTAATTATATTGATCTTTAAGGGAGGGCATCGATTTCATTTGTACATTTTTTTTATTCTTGTACATTTTTTTTAAAAATAGTATATCTTATTTATTTTTTATTATTTCTTATAAGATAGTTAGATATTTATTATAAGAAAAATCTTTAATGTTTTTTTATTTGTAATAAACACATTTGTAATTTCTAAAAAAATCATGAGTCTTTTTATTTTTTTTATAAATTGACATTAATATCTTAATATTAATAGGTACTTGGTGTGGTTGATTTTAATAATATTTCCCTTGTTTAACTAACAAGTTTTTTTATAATTTTTTTTATAATTTGTTGATTTGGATTTTTTGTATTAAATATTTGTTTATACTATAAATATATTTATATGTACTTATAAATTATAAATTTATACAATGTTAATTATATATTTTTATTATAAGTTTTGGACCTATCTTGGTGTAGTGGTTTGGGCTCTGGTATCTTCGTGGAAGGTTTTGCACCCCAAAACTTAAAGGTCAAATTTAATTTTTCTCTTTTTACGCAACAAAGTTTTATTTTATTATACATTATTTATATTATTGTGGGTGTGACGTAAGAAGATCATCTATATTTTTTACAAAAATTATTTAATTACATTATGTTCAAAAATGCCATAATGAGTATGATGAACAAAAAATTAAAAAATGAAATCAGAAATTTTTCTTATGAACAAATCACAATGCTTCTTACATCTTGACGAAAAGAATGGAGCGTGGCTTTTTCAAAAACTGTTGAGAATTTGAATTTTGAATGAGCATATCTAATTTGTCCATAATTTCTCCTATCTATCTACTCGTGTTAGCCGTTTCATTTTTGATTTGTGTAAAATAAGTTGTATGGTGCTTATTGATCATTTCTCTAAATGGGTTTTCATTGTTCCATTGCCTGACAAGTCGTTTAACAGTTTTGCCTTAGTTAAAACATCAGGTACTTCCATTTCAGCTGAAGGTACCAAATCTCATTCTTACCGATAACAGTAGAACCATGCTAGCAGAGCCGAACTGGATGGAGAACCAAGAGTGGTTGGCATGTTACTAACCCTTCGTTTCATCTCGCTCAGGCTGGCCAGCCTCCATCTCAAGAGGGCAATCTGCCCCAGTAATTGTTATGTCGGACGATATAACTTCCCTGCCGGTAATTAGCTCACCAATCTGTCCCGGCGGCCCAGAAATGCAGTTGATACATTGAAATCTTGGATTAATGGTAACCTTAGCCCAAGAATAATCAGCGCATATGGAATGTGTTTTTACCCATACGCATTTAAAAGATTGTAATATTTACTAGTAAGAATCAACAGTACAATGTTTGGAAGCTATCCCCCAAGTACAACAGCCCTATCAGGTGTCCAGAGGATATAATATAAATTAATAGAATAGGGATAATGGGTGGTAGTTAAAACTAAAAAATTTGTTAAAATTTCTTCCATGAACAAATTTAAATGCCTGGAAATAAACACTCGGTAATAAATTCAATATTGCCAACAGAATAAATATATCTGCTAGAAGAATAAGAGTTACAAGGTGTAATGTGGTATTAATTGAAGAGATAAGTGTTTAAAGTATTTTTATCCATTATGGTTGTTCTTTACCCATACTCAAGTAGTATTTTCACATGTTCTTCCTGCTTTCCCTTTATTCATGATAAATTCAGAAGAGGTTTTTTTGAGAGGAAAATATCGTAGTAATACAACCAGGCTTCAACTGTGGTTCTGAGGGCCAGATATTCTTTGAGAGGTCACAATATTACACTGATTACGATAAGGGAGTCGTAGCATGCAGCACTCACACGAGGGGATACAAGCCTCCTGTAGTGAGGCTTACTTGCGAGTCTCCCGATACACGTTTACAACGTTGGTGTACCTACCTTCATAAGCTTAGATTGTTTACTCGTCAGAAACATGAATGTTTGGGGCCTTCTCCCTCAAGGCGAAGATGCCAACAATTAGATTGATTGGGTGGAAGTGCCGCCACGAGGCCGAAGCTAAAGAGAGCAGGAGTGTAGGTTAGGACTTCATACAAGAGGTCAAGTTAAGAAGTAGGTCAGTGCCCAATATAATTATAGTTAATAATAGAGAATTTAAAGTATTTATACGACGTATTAGTACCATTACATCTATCCATTATCAATATGAAGTATAAATGTCAATATTTCTCCTGATAATTAAGCCACTGCAAACAGAAATCTCTCTTTATTCAAACAACCGGTTGAAATTTAATGAGTTTATCATAATTATTGGTGGTTATAAGTGAGTTACCCTATATATTATCATATATATATAATATATATAATATAATTATATATATATATATATAATATAATAATATATATATATATTATATATATATATTATAAAGGATAAATAGTATTGGATTAGTATCGGAATTTTTTGGTGTGTATCTGTATGAAAATTTGTGTCAGTGTGTCGTATCGAACTAAAATTTGGTATCAGTGCATTATTATATAATTATAATTTTATTATATTTATATTATATATAATAATATAATATAATTAATATATATCTATAATAATTATAATATCATCACCCACGCTTCTTTCCCCTAGGCTGGGTAAGGTATCGTTCTGCACTGGTATCAAAAGTGAGTGAGAAATTGACATCAGAAAGAAAGCCAGCTTACCACCTCCTTTACACCCTAAGTGAGATTGTTGATCAGAAACCATTAACTGCTTCAAGGAACTGGAATGGACGCTCTACTATGGCACTCATCAATGGGATTCCTCTCCTTGGCCAGGTGGGACCACAATATAAACCCACATCCACATTATGCAGCTCTCTATTTTGCCTCTGCCACTGACATTCCTCCTCGCGGCATTGCCGATCTTACGTGTTCAATCTTTTCTTCAAGTACTTTGAGCTTGTAATTCCCACACTATATACCACATACATCTAGCTTACCAATCAACTATCATCCATCTTTTCCACCAAACTTCAATGGTACTTTCATTTTACTTTTTTCTTTACAGCACACAATATCCTAATGCGTTCATTCTCAATTTTATCAATTCTTCTCACTATAACACCATTCTGAACACATTGTCTTTAAGATTTATACCTCTTTCCGCCATGTTTCACTACTATACCATAACAACAGGTAAAACATAACACGAAACCAAGCATCATTCATAGACTAGTACCTTACATTCACAAAGATTTTAATTGCACCACCCCCTCCGCTTTCACACCCTTGATACCACCCTTGCATCAGACTGCTCCTTCTCCTCAACAATACAGTATATTTAAATATTAAAACTCAAGACTTAGTTTTCAGTTGTCTCAAGCATAACATATCTCAAATGATAGATTCTCACCACAACCTCATAACCTGCCCAAATCCTCTAACAATCCTCTCAATCTCTCTTCTCAGATACGAGAACAAAACTAATATCTACACATAGAGGTAGGCACCCCCCACTCTCTTCCATTCCTTCGCATCATTCTAAATCTGCACCATCACTCTAATTCTTGTCAAACCCCATCCTATCCCAAATTGAAGCAAGAGTGGGCATTAAAATTTACCAGTCTCATGCAGCCCTGTAAATTATTAAACTAATACTTTTTGGACTCGTGTATGGATTAACATGCCTTCACTATTCGTCATACGAGAGTCGCACTTTTGATTCCATTAGAGCCTTCACTCTGGCCTAAGAGCTCCTCTTAATCTCTCTCATACCTGGCCAAATCATAAACCTAAATTACAATATTCTTCTCTCCTCATTTCCTTCTCAATCATGTTGTTTACTGTTAAGTTTGATCCACATATCCCTCTACACATTTAAACCACCTAATATTAGAATTAAAAAATAGGTTATTAGTATATATATATATATTATATATATATTATATGATATATTTATATATATATATATATATATATATTATTAGTATATATAATATTATTTTTAATACAAATTTCATGATCGTAAATATTAGTCACCAGTTATCATGAAAAAAAATTAAAACATAAGTCGAAGTAGAATTGATACTCTGAAGCAGTATGGACACGCATGGGGAACGGGGACAATTGGCTGATGCCTTTTAACGACCTGAGCCTTCCCCAACTTCAAAAAGTAGAGTTCAAGAACAGTTTTCAACGTAATTCCGCAGTTATCCCTTCAAGGATCCCCAGGTGTGTCCACCTGTCCTATCCTTCTTCTCCTATCATATTGTTAGCTGATCACATAACACAATCTCTTATTTTAGTTTAAATAAAGAAATCACATGGGATTGAAGTGAGCAGATAATCTTCCTCCACTTGATGTTCTTTATTAGATTAAGTAATAAACATTGCGATATGGCAATATGTTAAGTATCTTACATTTATTAAGGGGGAACGCGGGATAGGACAGGCCTGGACATCCTGGTATTCCCATTTGAAGGAACCGATTGCTTTTAAACTGATCTTGACTCAATCTTTTTTTGGGTTGGGGGATGCTTCAGTCGTAAAGCTAGAGCATTTGTTCTCATTCGCAACGTGTGGTGGTTCAATGCCGGAAAAGGCAGTAATTCTTTACCTTCACTTTAGTTCCTTTATTTTTAACAATATATACATCTAATATCTTATTATAATATATTTTAATTTTATTATATATATATATCATATAATATTAATATAATATATATTTATATAATATATTATATATAACACATATATATAGATTAATATTTATATTTATATATATATTATATATATAATTTATATATATATATTATATATATATTATATATAATGATAATATTACATAATTATAATATATAGTATAATATATATAATAATAAATTTTTATATATAATATATAATATATATATATTATATTATATAATACTATATAATTATATATATATATATAAATTATATATATTATATTATTACGTTATATATATTAAATATTATATATTATATATATATATAATTATAATATATATATATATATATATTATTAATAATATTATATTATTATACTGTGTATATGATATATATATATTAATATATATATATTATCTACTATATATAGCTATCTATTATAATATATATATATATATATATTAATATATAATATATATGATATATAATATATCATATATAATAATTGATTAAGTTTTACTATGCAGTATCTTCATAAAATATCACAAAACATATTGAAATAGTAAATAGTAATATTAAAAACAAAAAGTGAATAAACTTTCTAAAAGATCTAAAACATGAGATGAATTATACCCATCATATATATTTTTTGTCCTTGATCAACTTCACTTACATGTTTTTCCCTAATTTTATTGAGACAACTTTCTCAAACATCGATTTACTCCCTTTATATATACACAATTATATATTTATAATTTACTAAATATCCATGATCTTTTCTTAAACATATCTTATGGAGTGATCTAATTTAGTCTGAGTTACAGAGGGCTGATGCAATATAAGCTGAAGCAAATACTATAGTACGGTACAGCTAGTTTACCATGTACAAAAAATATATTCAAGCAAACCAAATTTAAAAATTACAAATTAAAAAGTACCAAAGTACTTTTTTTTTTTTTACTGGTTTGGTTTTAATTCTGTAGTTACTGTATATAAAAAATCTCAACATACACTCATACACATTTAAAGATCATCATTAATTTTGCTTACCTTTCCAAGTATTGGTAACTCAACTGAACCCCAAGTATCAGCAGCCCAATGAACTAAACCAGATGCAAAATCTGCCGTAAATATACCTCCTAATGCTACAAGAGATATGGATGTTATTTTTTCCACTCTGAAGTGAATGGCCATGAAGATGAAATTAACCACCATCAAAGTAGTACAAAAAAATATACATAACGTCTCCTGGCTTCTTTTTCCTGTATAAAAAAAAAATAATAATAATAATTGTTTGAAATCGTACCTCAAACATTAATATTTAATAACAGTAACAAATATCTTTAAATTGCCAAAACTAAAGGTTGATTTATCAAAACTGAATAAACCAACTTAAAAAAAAAATTAAAAATCTGCGTTGGAAGGTGAAGTGAGCAATCTCAAGGATATCTTTAGGACAAGTTACATATGCACACATAAAAAAAGGTGATCTTAAAAAGGTGATCTTCAAAAGGAGGCCAAAGAGATGCCCTATAAAAAACTTTCGATTTTAATATTTCCTCTTTTGTTTGTATGTTTTTTTTTGGATTAGTTTTTTTTTTTCTTCTTCAATAAAAGTGTTTTAAACCTGTAGTATTTTATTCCATTCTAATATATGAAAAAAGAGAATTTATAAAACACATAATATATATTTAATTATTACACCGGTTTGTAGATATAAAAAAAATATGTGTAAAATCCTGATTATGAATTCAACGCGTCTTGAGTAATGATCCAAAAATAATCTTGATAGTCACTTATTATATCTTAGCAATAACATTATAGATACACAATAGTTAATAAAATAGTATTAAATCTTTTATTATACTTTTAAACTATAATATATCTTCTTATATAAATAATTAAAGAAATTATAACTCACTACAACGAACACTTTAAAAATAAATTCCGATATAAATACATGACTCGTCAACACAACGAAATACTCGCACTCGTTTTTATAAATACTTCTCAGCAGCTGTTAAAGCCCGCATAGACTGTGCGAGCTGAACTCAGAGTGCCAGAGAACCAGGTATGGACTGCGCGCGCGGATGAATGAATGCATTGCTTTTGATGCAGCTGGAACAGCTATAGGTGGGTGTGGCTCACTGGCTCTCATTTTCCTTCTCGGCACCCTCCCCCAAATTTCAAACTCCTTCCATTTTCTATCCCCCATTAATTTTCTTTCAACCCCTCCCTGCTTAACTCCTTGAAAGGCTCACTATCAGAACAAATATTTTATTATATATATATATATATATATATTATATACTATAATATATATATATATATATATATATATATATATATATATTATCATAGAGAGAGAGAGAGAGAGATGATGAGAGAGAGAGAGAGATTCATTCATTTAAAAGTCGAAACTTGAAATTATCATAATAGAATTTTAAAACAAAAAACTAATTTCACTGCTTTAGCTGTTCCCAAACTATTTCTAATGTTGCTGTACACAAGGCCAAAAAGTTGATAATACCCTGTTCAACATTAGCACAAGTTGAATAGTAAGTTGCATACAAATATAGACATTATTTAATATTTAATATATATACCTATCTCATCATAGATTTTAAGTTCTTTGAATGATCACATAATATAATATTTTGTACGATGATGATGAAAGCAAGTACACTCACACTAGCAGTGAATGCATACAGAGCTCTCATACCAAACAATGGGGAACTATTATTGATAGAAAACAGGTAGATTAATTTGCTATTATCTTTAATATCTTTATTTACCATAAATTTCCACTGCTTTATGTGAAATACTTCATTTCCTATATCTGAGAATAGTTACATGTGTGTCTGATTATGTGCCTTGAAGTGTATATTAACTATTTATTATTAATTCTCTTTAAATAATAGTATGAAGACTATTATTGTAATCGCTGCTTGAATGATACTCTCGTATATAAATACTTCATAAAAGCCTACCCTACAAATTTCATATATATTAGAGGTTTGTTCAATATACTTTTTGAATATTTTCCAAATATTATAATTACTAATTCGAACCTAGTTTATCATTCATGTCCTCGGCAGCATTAGTGATTTATGCATCGGCCACAATTACACATCATCCAAACATAAAGCATAGATGTAATATTAATTATAATCTATTGTATAACGTCTAGCTATCGAGATAATTGTAGTGAGATAAATAAGAACTCCCCTCAACATATTTTAACACCGAAAAGACAAGGAATCAAGTTTATAATATAATTATAATGTGTTTTCCATTGTTTTATATAATAACATTTGAGCTTATTATATTTTATTGCGACCAGTTTAATTAGGATTGAGCAATAAAAATAAACTCTTTACGAATTTCGCGTTTATTAAAATTCCTCCATTGTGGCCAATGAGAAAGAGAATCTCGAATAATTTAGATGAGTATTGGTGACCTAACATATTGAGCTTCGCTTGTGCATCGAGTATATGATTAGGAAGGTGGGTTAAATACTTACTATTCATCAATCAAAGTGGTTATTACTATTAATATATATTATATAATATATGTGTATGTACTATGGATATGTGAGAGTATTACGCTCTTGCACGAACCTACGATAATAATCTTTTGAGTCTACAAGTGCCCACTGTTTTACCAATTTCTTGAGGGTGACTTCTTTGTCACTAAACAGATGTTCCTCAAATACTAAACTCACTTTGCCAAGCAGTTATAATAAAGGTGGAAAACCAAATATGTTGAGGACTGTTGAGTACAGTAAATTTATTATTTACACACAAAAAAACATAAATTATCACAAACTTAAATAAATTCTATTTTTCAATCTATATGATCATTATACGAGAAGAAAACAATATTATACATAATTGTGCTTCCTAGTTACTCTTCACGCATTAAAAATTGAGAATATATACGCATACAAACACATTTCTGAGAGAGAGAGCTCCATTAATATATACTATCAATTGTCTAAATATTTTATGCATAATATATTCATTATGATAAGTTATTCATAATAAATTAGATGAGAATATTAAGGGAATAATTGTATTATCACATATAGTAGATACATTATGCAATATATTGATGCACTTATTGTATGTGGTGACTATATATAAATATATTAATATATATATATAGTTAAATATATGTACTCATCATAATATAGTATAAGCACAATGTCACACGAATAGCGAAGATAAAGGTTGTCTATACACGAACAAGATATATTAAACTTGTATACAATATCTATGATATCATACGATCAGATGTTATCTCCACAGCACGTTATCTGTTGGACGACAACAAATATAGTTGTTACGTCGCGTCGTGAGACGAGAGAACGAGTAACATGTTCGACCCATGATAGTACTCAATAACGAAAATGAGAGAGCCTAGCATTAGAAACAACACCAAGGGCCTCAATCCGGAGTAGAAAATATACCCAATAAATGTTATCACAGAACCCGTTTCTCACACGATGAAGGCAATTTGTCAGTGCTCTGTGTTATTGGCGAATATATAGTTTGATCTTTATCCATTATTAGATCTTGGCTGAGTTTGTTCAATCTCATTAGCCATAACATTTACTATGTTGTGTTATTTTATTTATGTCTCAGTCATTTCTTATTAATTATCTTACTAAGAGCGAGTTCATATACACACAAGTTATGTCATAGACACACAAAATTATATCTACCAGATGGAAATATCCTCGACTAACACACTATTCACTTACAGCGAGCACCACACTATCTATTATCTAATCTACACACACCACACACACACACACTACTATACATACGCTTCTCAGCATGGGCTCTCCCCTTTCTCCTATCCTATCTCGTTACCCCTAGCCACCACGCAAATTCTTTTCATATTATCACAGTTGCCATAATTGACTACAATATAGATAAAATCCACTGACCCACTTGGAATGACTTAGTAAATGAAACTGACAATCTAATCAAATTTCCCTCATGACACCTACACTACTAGTTTTTTTTTTGATTCTTTTACTCAGCATATCTATACGCATCACCAAGCAACACGAGCTACTGATGGCTCAGAGAGCCGCCACGTACGTCCACGCAAACCAATCTCTCGCGTCGCGCTGCTATACCGTATGCACACTCTCACTTCTCATACACTACATACGACGCCACTCTCACGGAGCACACGCCAAACAAGGAGAGTTGCCCAAATCGAGTTAGCCTATACAGAGCTGTCTATCACACTCTTCGCATTCACACCAGTTTCGTTCACCTGTCTACGTTAACCATCGCATAAGCTGTATTTGCCTTGCTACGTCAGACTTAGCTCGCACTTGTGATATATTATAAAATTTCGGAGGAGATCGAACTCGAATCTCCTCCTCGCAGCACCTTCATCTTTGCCTGGTCGTGATAGACCGCGGCTTATTTGCCTTCGCTGGAAGGCCTGACGGCTTAAAGAAGATTGATATCTATTGAGATTAAGTGTTCACTATTATGTCATATGTTGAAAAGAAACTTTATAATATATAAAATAAAGGGGATTTAAACATTAGATATAATTATGTGAGAGAAAAATTGTGTGGAATGAGAGAGTATTTATATAAGAATCGGCATTGTATGCGGAATTCTCCAAGAGCGGAGGGAAGGTAGAAAATTTGTCACCGTATCATTGAATGTGAGAGAATTATGCAGTAGGTAAAGAGATATCGCCTCCAAGAGCTGAGGGATATGAATTACTTATAGGCCCCAATCGATCCCACTCATTATTACTTCGTCATATTCTTTATATCCCTATCACTTATTTATTCTTCTAATTCAAATTATTTTATTTTCCCCTCATTCCTTTCCTTTCTCGTGCGGCATTATATGCACATACAACAGAGCACATACAACAGACACACCACACAGCGTTTTTATATATATTAATATTAGTAGTTAAATAATATATACGTTTTTACTTTTATATATATGACTATAAATATATAAACTATAATTACTTTTTCTATAATATTATATATTATATGTGACCATAAATGTTTCATATTGTCTAGTAGCCCCGCTGAATATTTCAGATATGGTAATATTAATATATTATATATAATCTACACTATTTATTACTTTTATATTTAAATAAATTTTATTTAAATTATATTTTTCAATTATTTAATATATAATTATTTATCTAATATCACAATTTTCAATCTCGTAATGTAGTCTCCTTCGAAGAATATATCAGAGAATATAGTAAATAAATAATATCTCCAGTTTTTATATATCGTTTGTTATATTAACCCGTTATGCTTATATATTCACGCCGGTCGATATCTCATAATTTATATCATACGCTTGAAGACTAATACCACACACGCGTCAAATAGAATGGTGATCTCTCGATACCTTCTGCTGTATAGATTGACCTTTGTACTTACTATAACAGATATAAAAGAAATTGTCTGATTCCCTGCAGAAAATTATATCCTAGATAAATTTCACTGCAGTAATATTATTTAAGCAAATATTAAACATAAATTAAAGTAAATTTATACCAAAGTTATTGAATAATATATAGAAGTAAAAATACTACTATTATTGAGGTTATGAATCCTCCAGAACCATCCAGTAAGTGAGTATAGTTATATATAGTTACTAATATTATGGACCAATAATGGGTTCACATAGTCACGGAAAGGTTCAACCATAAAGTCACTACAAAGGTTATCATACATACCTAAAAGGTTCAATAAAAGGTCACCAAAGGTCACGCAAATCATCCATAGGTCAATACGAAAGTACACAAGGAGAATATTTGACACTCCAAATATATTTAATCCAAAAAATAAGAAATAATTATATATTTGATCAAATAATAACATTGAAAAAATGTGTTATCTTATGATACCTATAAAAATAACAGATTTGTTAATATATTAGCTAAACAAGAAAAATTATGATAATATTTATATTTTTATTGATATCTGTAATATTTTAAAATAATACCTACTACAACAGAGATATAAAAACCACAAATTATAAAACAGAATTAAATTTGTTGGTATATATTACAAATTTGAATATGGGTGATTCCAATCTAATAGAATATAAATTAATTTTAATGTAAAGTAATCAATATTATAGTAATCAATCATTATAAGACACTCAGAGGATTACTATTTAGAAAGAGGAAAGGTGTATGAAGAGAGAGAGAACAAGATGAGGATGATCGAACCGGAAGATTAGAGAGCAGAAGAAGAAGGATTGAGACCGTAAGAATGAAGCATTAAAAAACAGCTATCTTCTTTAAGTTTCTTACACATTATTCAAAAGTATCACCACGCGTAAACAGACAAGATATGTATACATTAATATGTGCGAACTAGTATATATTCTACACAATAAATTAACCGTGTATTGATTATTTATAATAAGTTATTGAAGAAATTATTATTTTATTTTGATGAAAAATAGAATTTTATATATTTTTAATGAAATTTTATGAAAACGGAAATATCCTTGTTATTTATATTTTGTGATATAAAATTATGTGAATTATATATATTTTATCTTAATTAATATTAAATTGAATATAGATATATTTTTAATTATTATATTTATTGATTTATTAGGATTAAGTAATTTTTAGTGATATAAAGAAAAAATTTAATTTTTATTATATTACTTTTAGAACTTATAACCTCTCGAACATAATAGATGATTATAATTATTTAAATTATTATTATTAAATATTTAATATTGATAATTATAAAAAGAAAACAATGTTAAATAATATATATAATATCGATTAATGATGAATATTAAATAAAATTTTTTTAAATTAGTTATTATTATCATTGAATTGTTATAGTATCCGATATTAATTAAGAAACTACTTCTTCTTCTTTGTTCGTTACGTTTTACTTCTTATTTCTAGCATACCTTTCATAATACTTTCATTTCTCTCCTTTCTATCACACTTTTGTACTTCATAATCTTCTTTCTTGCGATCTATCATATATCTGTAAACAAACATGTCTTCTTTGATACTCATCCTTTGATACATAACTTTTTCTGAATATCTATAACTTTTTTTTCGAATAATCACTCTCATTGCTGATTCTTTTACATCTATTTATCCACAATCTATGTGAAATCAACAAGACTATATTATCCGAGAGACATCATATAGATTCTTGTCTTTTTATTTTTAGAAATTTTAGAAATACGGTTGAGGAAAAAAACTTAGTTTTTATTTGATTTAACAACTAATCAAAACACTATACAAAACACAACAAACATACCACAATATACAGTACACAGCTTCATTCATGAAAATGACATATACAACAACCTCAACAACAGCCAACAACCACAATGAAGAATACATCATCTTTACACATATCGATCCATATGCGAAACATATCTCAAACACCATTATGCTCATATATTCCACAATCAACTGTCAACTGGTTCAAAGGCTATAGCCGGACCAGTTGACCCTATAACTTGGAGTAATGATAAATTTAAGGAAAGAGACACGTATAGATAGAGAGAAACATATACATATACGTGTAAGGAAACGAATAGAATCATTTCACAATACATAAATTACTAACTGAAATCGAGAGAACTACGAGAGAACACAGAATAACAGAAAGATGTAACAATCACAAAGATATCGATGAAAAGAACAACTCGAATCTGTAACAGCTATCAAACAAAGTAAACAAACAACTATCACAACACACGACACACAGAACAAACGACAGACAAGAGACAACACAAGCGAGAACAAAATACAAAAATAACAACAACGGAAAACACACACACAAAACAAACGAAGCAGCACAGCATAGTGGCGAGAACGTAATCCACATCCACAAAACCAAATGTATATCATTCCATACCTCCTATAGACACAAAAATTTAAGAAATATCACAAATGTGCACGAGATTCAACACCTCAAAAAACACTCAGATGTACATCTATGCCTTGGCCCCTTTAGACACACACTAACACACACACAGAGATACACAGAAAAATATATCAAGGCTAGCAAGGCGAACTAGCATAACAAGTGTGTCTCACCAATATAGACTAGTTGCATATTATGCACCTATTACACTGTTCAATTAATACTGCCATTTTAATAACTCGCCTTTATACGTGCCTTTACTGGGCATCTACTCCGCGCTTACTAAATTAAATAAAAAGAAAATCCTTTACCACTTTTCTCAGTGGTCATCGTCGACACGTTCATGAAAATATAAACAAATAGAAGTGAGTTTAGTTGAGTATATTTCGGGGATAGGAAAGAATGATGAGAAACCACTATTAATAGTTAGAGAGATCATGACCTATCATGATAACATTTAGATAACATTACAACATAAAAATTAACTTATAAAATATTCACCTATTTTATAAATTATTAGCATGTCCACACTTTATCAACAAGTGTCATTGATGCTAACAAAAACTCTCATCGTATTTACCTATTAACCAAATTTGCAAACCTTGTGATTAACATCACTAATTATATCTCATTTATGGATTATCCCCCTTTATGATAGGTAATTATTATCCAACGGCTAGCGTTATTATGCCACTTCATCCTACTTATTCACAATAGAATTGACCTTATTTATGTTAGGTAATTAATATAATGTTATGAGTTATGAAACATCACGAAGGACCCAAGATTTTGTTGTTAATATTGTATATATGCATATTAAAGCTTCGGAAAGAGATGTTACACCTTTCACGTAATTGCGCAAATCTAAAACTATGAATGAATACTGAGCAGCTCACGGTTATCCGAGATAAACATGAGAAAGGACACAGAAATGGTATATGTATCATGCCTATAAGGTGACTGACAATGTGAGTCATGCTATGATCTTCTCACATCAGGACGCCCAACCTCAGCCACCATCCATGCAATAGGTATTAATTATGTGAGAATTATAAATGAGTCTTCCTCGACCGGTGATTGGTGGGAGTAAGAGCGTCTGAATAACTCCCATAGTGCGAACCACTTCGATATATTCTTGCTAGACTGATAGATTTCTTTCTACGAAACCAGAATAAAACTACAGTAGTTCCACAATCTTCGTGATGTATTGAAAAACAAGTTAATCTTATCAGTTTCAAATGGACAAGAACCACATAGAGAACTGCGCCTCACGTAATCATAAGTTGGACTTTGAAAGAATTCTACTCGCTTTCTGAGCGGTGATGAACAAATCTAGACGCATACAATCATCTACCCTTTAAATAATGTTCACATATTTGACCGGAGAGACTCGGCGTAGTTGTCGAGATAATAGTCTCGTTCCTATACAAGATTAGGATAAATATCTTAATTATGGACTAATGATATTATCACGAGCAGTAGTAGCAAACGAACTCATCACGAAGGTGGGATACAAGTATACGATAGCCATCTTAGTATGTAAGAGAAGATGCTTTAAGAGACAGTCTCTAATCCATAACTTATGAAGAAACCTGCGCAGAAAGAAATAGTTTAGAAACTTGAAGTATATTAATCACAGAAGATATGGTTAATGCTGATATCTCAATAATCATTAACACCACATAGCGACAAGACGCTGTTAACACAATGAGTGCTCACCGAAGAGGAAAAATATCAAGCTGTGTTAAAGTAATATGTCTAAACACATATATCTGAACCCACTGCTTAGCTAGAATACTACAATAGCATCAACACCATAAATCGAGAGTGAAGTTAGCCTATTAAAGTAAAAGAAACTTACACTACGTAACACTTCCAATGAGGAACAGTAGGAACTATCAGAAGCACCACTAGGAATAGGCAGCAATAGAGTAAGAAGTCCAAGGGACAAGCAAGCTTACACATACTTTCTACTTTTCACACGCTGCTAACTAAACACACACGACAGCCAGCGAACCTTATCTCCCGAATTCAGTATGACAAGATGGAACCTAATAATAGACAGTGTAATGTGCAGAACACAGACATCATCGCTGATAATATATGAGTAAAGCCTAATCGGTATCTCTATATGCAGTGTCCTTACATATACAAGGCTAGTGAATATCTTTAAGGCATTCATCCAGCTAGACTAAACTAGTGTTGTAAATTGTACACATAGCATTGCGAGGTATAGGCGGAGAGTTGATTAGTTTAAGGACATATTGAAAGAGAATTCGCTGAGTAGGCTCCGGGGTATCTAATCTACCTAGATGTTTCAAATGCTCAAAGTGAATATAGTCGCTTCCATATACGTGAGGAGTCACCGATATCATAATGAATGATATTCAAGAAAAATTAATATTGGTACATGACTGAATGATTATAATCTGATAAACCGTCCAGACTTATATATACGTGAATAATGGACTTCACAACCTGACGATCACGAAGTAGTTCGATGATTTAAAAAAAGTTGACATGACCAATTACAATTACTAGAAAGCCAAACTCTTACTCAACAAAGATCTATACATTTAGAATCACAGATGTAGAGCGTAAGCAGTCTACTGACGAACACGATATCCGAGACCACAGAGAAGCTTCACCTCATTGAATTCACTGCGTAAGAAGGAAGTCACTTCTAATAGCCAGATTACATGGATAGCCTCGGAATGAAATAAAAGATTGAATCTATGACAGACGTAGCGCTGAGAAAGAGAATGAGAAACACAGAATACGAAAAATCAGATTTGTGTTATCTACCTTCGATTCATTTATGGAGCATTTGAGCAGAAACTCAATTTTTTCTATTGAATCGTTATTCCTGAGGCAAATATATTCTTGAAATGAGAGTATCAAATTAAAAGGAGCACCACACATGTAGTATAACACCATTATTATATAATTTAATATTAATCAAGATCGTAAATTATAAGAAGATAAAAATATTTACTGCTGCTTGTGGACGAGTCTTGGAGCTATTGAATATATTATTGAATATATGCTCAAGACTACATTATGTGTTTAAGAACGTCACATCCCCGGCAAAATTTATAGAGAGTTCTAGCTAGTAGTGTACATATATAATGTTGCTTTTGTCAATTATTATTGACAATCCATGTGCAAATATGTGGTCATGTATACACGACCATCAAGTTGAGAAGCTTTTATATCACTTTAGAGAACACCTACTATAGATTTGGGTTAAGTCACATCAAATACCTTGTTTGATATCGTGGATAGATTAAAAGGAATATAGGTAAAAGAGTAGGAAGGAAGAATATCAATAGTGAATGGTTATAGAAGCATTATGAGTATATTATATATATATTCCAAGGGATTTGAGAAACTACAGATGATCCATCTACTATAAGTATAGGTAAAGTTGTATATTATCTTACACTTATTTAAGGATCATATATCATAACAATAAACAGTATTACCCAGATTACACTTTTAATGTGTATAGAACTGGAAGCTACTGAGAGCTTGAGTAGGAATGGTAAATTTAATTATAGTACAATGAATTTATGACTAAGTTCCCTACTCTACCATATCATTTATACGAATAGACTCTACATTTCTTCATCGGAATTAAATCTACACATATCGGAAACGAGGCACGCTACGAGTAATACGAGTGAGATGTTTAAAAATTACGAGTTTAATTACACTACCTTCGCGCTAAGAGGTAGGACGATTGAGTGTCGGTCTCTCACTCGAGCACACAAGCTGCAGAGAAAAAAAACTTCTGATGAGTCTAAAACGAAATATAAAAGAATAATATATATGAGAGTAATGGTACTATTAATATTATAATATGATCGAGAAATGCTTAAAACCACACGAGAAATTAATCAGAGTGATTCAAGTCCGGCAAACCATAGTGAATAAGATGAGTATCCAGGCGTTACACTATTGAATAAAGTCCGTAGACAAAGAGAATGTATATTACTCAAAGTACTCATTGAGAAAATTCCATGAAGGGATATACGATATCTCTATCACAAAACAGGTATAGAGAAAAATAATTTGTAAGCACTAAAAGATTCACGTAATAGAGACAATAATTAAGATAAGATACTAGAACGACTGATTGCACAAGAGAAAAGGATATAACAGAAGAAATTATACAACTTGCCCTCGCGAGCGTAATTAGGAGAAAGGCACGCGCGTTCATTGAGCAGTATGAAGAAATCACGCGATACATGTTATTAACATAATTGCACTTTGTAATATTATGAAGAAACACCATAGCAAACACATTCTTTCATCACAACTAGCGTACGCAATAATGAGGATAGCTTACTGATATCAGACTCTCTATAAGAGCTAGTAAAGCGTATCAGAGATGTATATGATCTAACTGGAAATATGACAATAGTGTTCTGAGGACAAAAAGAACGACCTGCTTTTTCCTTAAGGGCCACTATATATATTTTGCATATAACTCGTAATGGTGATGCAGCCCGACGTAAAGAGATCCAACTGAAGTTATTTGAGAGTTATATTATAGTTCTTAATGAGCGAAGCCTTGGTTAGATTTTATAGATACGCAGTTATTGGCACAGAATAAGTATATAGTGGACTTGGAAATGTACAGTCACCTAATTAGAAAAAATTATTATGAACATAATACACAGATTTTTACAAACGAATATCATCGTCTATCTGTTGTCATCCATCATCGAATCGCTAGGAAATCAGCCATAAGGGATAGCTTATGAGCTGTCCGCACCAACATTCTTATATCTCAGCACGAACGCTGCTACAGGAGAACAGATTTATCTAGATACATTCACACATGCAAACAGGATGAGAAAGGAGTGTGCAGTGATCTAAGAGAAAAGTATTATTACCATGCATTATAAAAAATGATTTAAAGAGAAGCAGCTATTGTTATAATCCATGCTATCGAGAAAAAGCCGCTAAGAGAATGACATCTGTTGATGATTATAGAATTACGAGACTTCTTGATTGTTCAACTCGAGTGAGTATTAGTGAAAGCGTATCCTGATATCTAATACACAGTGAGCATATGAATCTATGACACACAATCACCTGTGCGAGTGAAGGTAAAGCTGCGTCCCTAGAAAACATGTCTCATTAACAAACTCTAGCTCCTGAGAAATTAAGAACTACTCACACGCTTCTATACAAAATATAATACAATAATCATGGCACATACAGACAAGGGAGGTGATGTGCTTTGTCCCTTTCTCAATCTATTCTCCCATAATATTGTGGAACTACCGATACTATGCTAATTTATTTCCAGAGAAGTCAGCTTCTTTATAGAAAATGAGAATGAGTGATTATAATGAGCATGTATCTATCCCTTATATTCGCAAACAATATATAGAAAGTATAATCGAAAGTCTTAACTTTACCTATACTTCACTCTAGAGCAGGAATACCCGTGCATAGCTACCCACACATACAAAAGCAACTACACCTAGCTACACCAAACAGCATAGATCTGTCTAAGATTTCACAATCAGCAGACACATACTTAACATCTTCTCTCGAGAGAACCATCTATACACATATCTATCAGTAGTTCATATGCGTTACCAGCGAAGAAATAACGATTCACCCAGTCACCACTACCGTACTTGATCAACAGATGCTAGTTATCCTCTAAACGTCCTAAACAGGAAGGTAAACAACTACAGTAGAAGATATGAGGTAGCATAATCTGTATATTAACATTCAGCGAGTGCAATATAATCTACGCATGTTGCACTTCACCTGAATTCTCCATGACGTGTATCACGATCGTATGCCATAGAAAAAACACAGTATTATACAAGCTTATTCTACAGTACAACTAAATAGGAAAGGTGAATACACTAACACTGAGCTCCACCCACTCTATGGTATTCATTTTTAATAATAGAGAGTGAGTTAGTGACTATCTCGCACGAATCAGACGCGCGCTACAAGTAACCATACAAAGTACCACGATAGCCACCGGAGACGATCTGCTGAATCTCCATCATCCACTCGTCCAAGGCAAAGTGCGACAAGAGATATATTTAGAAAATGTAACTTAAATCATTGGGTTATAAATATATTAAGGTACAGATACACATTTGTGTAAAATACTTTACACAGAGAGAGAGATTTTTATACTATTGACTGGAAGAAAAAGAAGTAAAAATTAAAAATTAAGAATATATAAAAATGAAGTAAATAGTCATATTTACTACAAAATACATACACGTTTTATAATTAACTATTATGACTCTTATATCATCATAGCAAGAATCGAATTTACCTCACGGATCCAGCGATAAGATATAAGAATCGATATGAATGAGTTTCGTCCTCCAGCAAAGTGTTAAGCGATAACTAACAATTACTTTATTAGGATTTTCTAACGTTATATTTCTGATTTATTAATTAGTGACTTCTGCACTTAAATGCTAGAAACTCATATAATTATTATTAATTATAATCATTAACTATATAAGATGATTTATATAAGATTTGAATTAGGTAAGGATAGGAACACCATAACAGTGCAAATTTGTAAGCTTCTATAAAATGAAGAGCTTAGATATATATATATATATAATATGTATATGTATTATTTATTTGTATATTGCAAACATAAAATTACTTTTCCAGATTATTCCAAGCCATTTTTATAGGTAACAGATTTAGCCTATAATATATATAGAAATCTATTTAGAAAGTAAACTCGGAATGCTCATTGCCCAAGTCAGATGACGGCTAAGGAGATATATGACCGTTAGCTTTGTATTTCAAGATTAGTTAAGAGGTACTAAGTTGATACGAAATACCTATGTAATATGAATATAGATAAGGAATGTATTAGCTGTGATTCTTTTGCACTACAGATCAGTTTATATATAATAATATAGCAAGATACACAGTGGATTATTTGTTACACCCTACATTCACTTATATTATAACTGAACAACCATAAAACCTTACTCTGCTATTTTTATTATCTATCTAGCGTTAATAGTATAAGCAGCAGAACTGAGGTATACAGAGTGGTATGCACCGCTATGAGATTATTAGTGAGTTTATTAGAAATCAAGTTTATACAGCTCTAACTATAATAAGTGATTAATAAGAACTGGTAGTAAAAACTATACATATACACGCCGTAATATTAATTGAGTATAGGCACCCAGCAAAAGCTCCAAACGAGTTTAATTTTTTTCAAAAGTGAGATAGAGTGAAAATAATAACAATTTTTTAACTCAAAGAAAAATTTTATTATTAACGAAAGAATAATATAATCATTTATCAATAGGGAACAAGGATAATTGCCACTATAATCTCACTCTAATAGTGCATACCTTTCCTAGCCTTCTAAGTGGCGTATATGATTGTAATAGCGCACGTAGAGATAAAACTTTAAATATCCTATACACATATATTTTATCCTACAATAAGTATTATAGTGCTATATATATATGATTACTAGTACTTAATGAGCAATCACCAGTAAATAAGAACCTTAATATGTATATATACATAAGTTAACCAGATAGCAATATCACCTCAGATCCATAGTATTACTATGTATGCCATTCTTCACTTGGAAGTATATATAATAATAATTAAGTGGGCATGCGAGGACAACAAGTAAGAGACTATATGATAAAAACTAGAGTTAGAAGATAATGGATACGTTTTATTCCCACATACTCACTAAGAAGTTAGTAATAATAGTAAAGTACTAGTTCTCACAGTGTCGGTGATTCATGTAGGCTTAATGAGTTTAAGGTCTACTTTAGAACCTCCAAAAATACAAAGAAATCAAACTAGATGTGATACTATCATCTTCATCACTAATACCCTCACATTATTCTAAGTGAGAGATACACAGTGAGCGACTAGCATAAGAAAACTTTATCCCATCGATGTTCAATATTCAGAAGCCAAACATATTTCTTCGTCTATCAGTAGAATGTTTTACGTCACTAGATTACTCTGAATTAGTCGCATGTAATACAAGAATACGAGTCAAAGACATTCGCTCAAGCTATTAAAGAAGAAGTAAGGTAAATTAATGTCGGGCATATGTCGAGCCCAGAATAATAAATTTTAGCTCGTAAGCATATATGTACCTCCACAAGATGATTTACTTACTAGCATTCCAATTCAAAAAGATAACTACTAAAATTGTAAAGGATACTTGATGAGGTATACAAAAAAATATTTAATATTTCTGCTGTGAAGCCTTAACTAGACACAAGTCAAAATGATTGTAGTTATGAAAGAGCATGAATGCAGAGATCGAAACATTATTATATATGCTATAAGATATTAATAATCATATGAGAAGATTGTCAAAATACTACTATCATCTTATATTGCTCAATAATATATTAAGCTATCAACACATATTACGTTATATCGATCATTGTATCATATCTCTCACATATATTTATATATATACCATGGAAATATAAAGAGACTTCCCTACGAGATGCCTGATTATGTGCTCTACATTTTACAAAATAAATCACGGTGAAAAAAATAGAATATAATATTCTAATATCAGATGAGGGTAGTTCATCTTAGTAACTTTTTTCAACATTCCAGTCAGTTATCTGCCAAACCATCTCTCTCAGAAAATAAAGAAAATCAAATATCAGGTGAAAAACCAGATGCTATGTTTGAAGCAGTTATGTCACTGAGCACAACACAAATAACGATGAAATTTGAAGTAGGCTAAGATTTTATTTATTATATATAGCTGTTAAGATATATCATATATCAGTGTTGATGTTCTAAATTCAATATCTAAAACAATTATACATCGATAAGAATATCACATTTATATATTAAAGAGAGATAACACTATGTGACACAAAAAAATAAATTCTTATTAGCACATTTCCTCTGCGCGTTTTAGTGACACTGGCAACGAGACACGAATTATCCTTTCCGTTCACGCGTCGCACTTTGTATTAATTGTATAAGGACATCTATATTCCAGTAGAAAAGACTTTACAGAATCCATACTATATTATTTTTCTGTATTATATATCAATCAATACCTAAAGATGTGTTGTGAATTGCCTTCACAACTCGCACTATATATCAAGAAAAATCATGATTTAAGCGCATAGCACACACACACACGAAAAATTACTTATCAGATAGAAACATATCGAAATCAATTATAGAGCAGAGAGCGCATCTAGAGAGAAGTAGATTCGAATGAGTCAGGAATATGAGAATATATCCGATCATAAAATCTCTTCACGATCACGACTTTGGCGTTCTGTGATTCCGCCTATACAATTTTATGATCTCTATAGAGCAACGAATAATCTTGTAAGGTATAGAAGCCTAGTGAGCTATTCAACATGACAAAACTTTAAGTCCAAGATAGTATCCATCAAAGTGTTATGGTACCGTATACGAGAGAACACATCTAGATTTATGTGTATCTGGTTTGTATATAATCTAGACCCACACATAACCGGAAGTTAACGTAGGCCTCTAGTATAACTGAGAGAGTAGCGCATTGATAATGAATGCGAGCATTCGGCAACAAACAAGAAACTCAAGTAAGAGGATATTAGAGCCGTCTCTATCTCGACGCTAATCAAACAGGAGAGCAGTATTCTAGCAATTATTTCAGGGGATCGAAGTTAGTAGTATTAAACAACTTCCATGTATATATCTCTATATATATCTCTATTTTGTCAGAAGTCTTACCATTAAGAGGGAGTTACACACTTGTGATAATCACACCAGACCTATGCATTGGATAACGTGATGAAGATAAGAGGTCCACTATGATAAATTGCAGGCAACGAGAGCAGTTATCTACATGAAGAGGCACATCTCCAGAAGAGAGGAAGATGAACTCCAACAAACCGCTATCTCGTAAGTCTGGCTATAGCAGATTGTGTGGTGCTGGTGGCAGCTGTACCGCAAGAAATAGTTAGTTATTATAAATATATAGCACGTTCGTTTCATTATAATCGCTCACACGCAGCATATTCAGTTAAGCCTCTCTCGAAGGGGAGTGTGGTATAGCGAGTGGGTTAACAAGAAGGAGACACCTAGACCCACAATAGAAGATGTAGACACACAGAGAATCACAACTCCATACTTGCCGACCAATTCTTATCATCCACACCACAGATTATTTTATACGTTGTTCAGTCAATATGGTTTACAAACAAATAGAGAGTCGCTCTTAATATAAGCGCACAGTGTTGACCAAGATACTGTACCCATAACCACATTATGATGTCAGCTATTGCCAATAGGGAATGCAACGTATAAACTATCATAGACGAGCAAATGTACGCATCCATCCATACCCTGCGCTGTCCCGGTAGAGAGATTGAATAATGCGTGCTGGAGAATATGTAAAAAAACTATTCATTGTGTTATAATAAATACTCTAGGTTTATTGAAGTAAATTGTTAACTTGACTACAATAGTTAATACTCGTATGAGTATTAAGCTCGGATGTATTTCATGTCCATATCAACACAAAATACCACAATTTTACACTTTTCTATTCATCATCTCCTTAATCTTTACTGTATAAGTACTTGTATGACAAATCAAACCTTCTTTTAGCTCCGTATGTCACTGTTATGTTATAATTTCGTGCTACTAAGAAGTTACAATTTTTGCATATTTTATTCTCTTTTTCGCTCCCTGAAATCGAGTGTTCTGTCTCATTTGGTTTCCTGCAAGGTAAGCAAATAAATAGGAAACAGTAAATCATTGTGTCATTGTCATATTTCGTTTGATTGGTAATTGCAAAAGGATCTCATGCTTTTATTGGCTCGTATTGTAATATTAGAAAACTAATACATAGAAGATAGTTTTTTATTATTTATTCTTTATATCATTAGATAAAGAGACAGGACGATAAATAAAAATAAATCGACACACACGTGTTCGTAAGATGGAGCCCAAATACTTTCGTGAATCTTTATCGATTATAATAAAATCATAATTTCTAGAATTGTATCAATTATGTTAAGATTGATCTCACGAATCGTTTAGTAATACTCATTATTATTAACTATTAGAATTAGCGATCTTAGCGTGAACTAGAAGCTATATATTTATTAGCTTGCCTAATTTTATTTCAATTATTATACTTCGAATATATTAATATTCCCTTCTCTATGAGGACATATATACATCAGCTATCTTTTATTTTATTTTTATATTTGTAATCTCTCTATATCAGAAAATAACTATCGTCCTCTGTAATAGCTAAAGCAATTAACTCGTTGATATTATATATTAACTTAGCCTGATCAGCTTTTAATTGACTACTCACTAAGCCATTCATGACTTTTCACTCATGAATGCGTTTTTGTCAAATGTTTTACAAACAATTAAAATATCCCTATCTTTCTTTAATATGAGTGAACAAAGCAATGCAGAGAGAATAGCTATCAATCCGTCAAGACGTTTTGACTTATAGAGGCGTGTCTCCATCCAATGTATTTTAGATAGTCTCAGGTGTTAATATAATCTCAGAATGTTGAAGATCTAATAGTAATACTATTTATTTATATATTGTATCACCCAAAACGATCCCAATTAAACTTGACTTTCGATACTGTGAGTGGACAGTTCCATTCTCCATATTTTGATATAATGAAGCATTTCGATATATTGGGATTTCTTATATTAATTAAAAAATCATTTTATCAGAAAAACATAATTCAAACTGATTCCAATTTTAAAATTTTAAATAATTAACAGTAACTTCTTAGTATAGTATAATCATAGGTAACTTTTAAAAAGAATTTAATAAGCATTTAATTAATTATTTATTTAATTTTACTTTAATAAACGTGACTACCTGCATTATTACATAATCGAAGTAATAATCATTATCATGAACTGTAATAAAAAAATTACGATCCTAGTGAGTTTTATTAGCATTACCTTCTTTTTATTAACCTTGCAAGTCTTATCCATCTCCACATATCTAAGTAATGCGAAGAAATCAAGATAAGTACTGCCAATAGGTATATTTTATATATTATACTCTAATTCCAGGTTGAATAAGTATTAAGTTTTATACTAAAGTGATTATATATCTTATAGATACTATTGTTATACGTGAGACTGATTTTATAAACTTGATGGTCCCATACACAAGAAAAATCTAACCACAACTTCACTTGTAATAAAAAGCCATTTCATCAAATACATAGAGCTATGGAATAGCATTTTAACTATATTATCAAGAGAAGATCGATACATTTTATATACCTGCGTTAACTATTATATATATTGTATTATCAACTATAGATATATAAAAATTTAATCTATTATTAATTACATGTTTTAGCAAGAAATGATTATAATTCTAACTATCTATATCAAATTGAAGGAAATTGTAGATACACTTAACAACATGTATATTATCCACACTCTCAATTACATTCAGAACTGAAATTATTCAACACGAAGACGATCTCGACAGATAGTTCCGTACTCTACTTATCAACTCACATACACACAGAATTCAATAAGAGTGAGCCAAATGTCATTCTATTACTCGGAGTTAGTGTTGAGAGTGACATCATGTAGTCATACGGTACTCATCCTACTAATTGTATTTTACTCATATTTCCAACACACACCAGTCAGTGAACTGAAGACTATCAACAAATCCACCTATATTAATATTTTAATGCGAGTAAGATAATGTATTATAGTCTACTGGATCTGATACTTGAGCAAACGATTTGCTTGACCGACCTACTCTCTAATATTTCACTTAGAGCTATGTAATGAACTTAAAATTATGCGATGACACAACTAAACAGATGCGATAATTATCCCAGAGACATCGATTAATTCAGAATTTATATATACACAATTTCAATAATCACACTTCTAACACAAACAATTTATATGATGCTATATGCATTATGCATATACCCATCTAACGATCACTAGGCCACCAACCACATACTCCTAAATCTAGACTAACATTTATAAACGATGACGACATATAAGTGATAATATCACAACGAGCCACCATCTTATTCATAACATGTCTTATGATCACCCACACGCATTCAGTTACATAAGTCCTATTCTATGCGAACGATTTACAATCACGACTAGTTAGTGTTAATTCACTCTATAGATTGACAAATAACCATTAAGAAGTAGCACTAAAACAGTTACTAAACTAATATCTTGTTATAACGACAGTCTCGTACTTCACTCCCACCATCTAGTTCTTTTTAATCTACACGACTCGATTGGTTTGATTCGAGCTAGCAGGATAGTTTATGGAGCAAAGGCTATAAGAACTACAAGCTAACGTGCCACTTTATGGATACCTCATGACTCCGAGGTACTCCGAATATCATGAAGCGAGCGATTTCTACTATCATAGTTTCTATTATGTTTGATACAAAAGGCTCCGAGACTGACTATAATAAAAAAGTGCGATTAACACTAAATCAATAATCGTCACAGGGTCCATATCACTAGATTTATGCGTAGTTTAATTCCATTTCATCATTCATGACATCTGAGTGGAGATAATTCTTCATGTGTACACTCTATTGTTAACACAAGCTGATTCTTCCTATCCCAGATCATTCTATAACCATTATCAATGAAACGTCGTACGATATTAGAAGATATAATATCACCACCAACAATAAACTTTATCGCATTGTCAGAATTACATAGTTATCCTATCGAGAAGTCGACAATATTATAATATTTATGATCTGGACAAATACACGTGCGCTATCACGCACTATGAGTTATTGTCTCACACGCTATAACCCCACAGCGTGGAGAACTGAGCATGAGTACTTTGCCCTCAACACAAACCTTTTACATCATTTGATGACAAAAGATCACAGCGATGCGTGCTATCGCTTTTGCTTAACATACTACTAAATTTCTCGTCATGTCCTATAAACTATCATTTAAAAAGCAATAAGAATCCAATTCACCGAGTTACATCTTTCTGAGGAAAACTCTCTCTGGTAATATAGAGTGCTATTATCTGACCAGTAAAGAGATAATATAGAAGTAGGAACTTGTTCACAGTTAGACATGTCTAATATACCGTACGCGATAAAGAGCTTCACGAAGTTTATCACCCTCGCACTACAGCGAGGATAAAACATATAAATAATTCTCGAATTCTTATAATATTCCCACCACGGTCTGAGTGTAATTTGTAACTGTTTACCTACTGTTGATATATAATGATTCATATATATCTCCTCAAACACAAATCACAAGAACATTAAAATTCACTCCACCCCACATACATTCTCACACACACCAGTCATTTGCAAGTGATGAGCGTACAAATATTAGAAGTTCTGAGCGCTTACATCCCAACCCCAATGAACTAAGAGTTTATAGTTTATAATTTATTCTTAAACTGCGTGAGTTGTGACCGATCTGATGAGCCCAAAAGAGCGATATCACATATATTCAAGCATATTGATCCAAATAATTATCTAACAGAATGTGCGAAGTAAAAGTCACATAAGTAGAGGAAATAAATATAACGACAAGACCACACACAAAAATTAATAATAAATATATAATATAACCTAATTTACCATCACCATTCACACACACTACCCACTATTAAATTCAATTAATATACTCAATAAGTAAATTAATATTCACTCAATAATATCGAGAGTAATGAAGCTATAACATCTAGATATTAATTTTATTCAATTTTATCAAATACAATAATATATAGATGATTATAATTTATTATATAATTGTACTTATATAATAATGGATATCTAATAATTATAAGAAAAGCCTAATATTATGATTGTGTGAAAAATTGCTATTTATTTATAAGTGAAAGAGTAATAAAATATCAAGAAACCCCAAGATATAAATACCATATAGCAAAATATACCCATTTCAACAATTTCATAGAGGTAACCCCAGTTTATCAACAACTCCATAATTATCCCACTATCATATAATACACAACCCTAAAGGTAACTAATATATGTTTCGTTTATGAAATTATGACTATATATGAATAATAAATTATACATATAAATGACATCTCTAAGAATATCCGTACTAATTTATATACCAACCGCACCTATTCCATAGTAGGCACAATCCAAGCTTATCACAAGACTCAGGCACCTCACCTATTATGAATAATATGCTCACACTTTTAGACTAAAATTAACGCCCCAGCTTAACATCAGGTTCCTATTGGAGAGTAAAAGCTGAGTATGTTTATAATATATCACATGCATATTTTTTAAGAAATTTAAACTATGTTAATAATTAGCTAGGCACCCCAGCCACTGATTTACTGCTTCACGTTTGCCTTTAAAGATAGTTCAGAAACGCTTATGAAATAAAAAACAAATGAATTTCTTATTAAATTTTATTTGCTCAGAGTGATGTAATCACTTTGGTTATTTTGACTCTGCTAATACCATTGTAGTCTACAACACAATATTTGAAACAAAGAACTGAGCGACTCGTATTTGTTTTTTGGTATTGTTGATCGTTGTTGTTGATAGAGTAGCTTGTAACGAAGTTGCTATGTTGAGATAGTTGCGATATATGTTTGTTAAGCGATATATCTCATATGAATGCCAGTCATTGAGAGATGTTTGTCGGTTGTTGTATCTATTTTCGTCTATCTCATTTTCTGTCAATAGCTAATATTTTATATCTTCTGAAATACTTTTCTATTACATACCCTCTCTCTATGAGCTTTTTTACGATAACACGAGTTCTCATATCAATTGTATATATACAGGTTATGTATTAGAAGATAGATATCGATAGTGCGTAGAATACTGTATTGCTCTAAATCTAAGTGGAGAGCACATATGTTATGTAGTTAAAGTCGTAGGTCATTGTGTATATATTCAGATAAGAGTGCATTGATTTTCTTGTGAACTGTCACTTCGACTGTGTAAGTTGAATGTAATGTTGATAGTCATGAGAAAATGGTAGAAAGCTATGTATTGATAGGTCGAGAATTATCTGTGTATGGTTAGAGAGAATATAGTGGTTGAGTGTTATGTGGTGATTTAGGTAGTGGGTTTTGTGTGTATATGTAAACGAGTGCCTTTGATATGAACTGCTGGGTTTATGCATAGGTTAGAAATACAATCGCGTTTAGTGTTGTGTAGTCGAAAGCGAGAACTCAAGCTAAATGAAAGAGAGAGAAAGAAACAGTAAGAGAAAGAGAGGAGAGAAAGAATAAGGCACATGAGATGAGAAGGTGTTTGCTCAAAGAAAGCGAAGAAGAAGCGAAAGAAAATTAAAATATAGAAGTTTTATGTCATATGAGAGAAAAAGAAAATGAAGAAATATAGAGATATGATAAATGACGAGTGTCTATATTATAGTAATGAGATAAGTAAATGAAAGGGGAAAGAATAGAATGATTAATATCTATTAAGATATAATAATCAGGCAGAAAAGAAAAGTAGAGTATAGAATGGATATGTCTTCCAGTAAATAACGAATGATAGAATGATATGATTAAATATTTATATAAATGGGAGAAGACAAGAAAGAAAATCCACAAACACAGTAGAAGCACGCGATGCAAAATAAGGAATAAAGGGTTAATCATACATTATTCTTATTTCCAATATTAGTATAATGACAAAAAGATGTTAATTACTATTTAAATAATAATAATAATTAATAATAATAATATTATATAAATAATAATATAATAATAATAATAAATAAAATAATATAAATATAGTATATATATATAATAATAATTAATATATAATAATAAATATAATATATATAATTATATTATAATAATAATTGAGAGTTTTAAATAATAAATTGAAATGTCGTAAAATGTTTTTAAATGAGAGAATAATATTATTATATTGTAATATATATATATCATATGAAATAAATAATAATAATAATAATAATAATTAATATTAATTATAAATTATAATATAAATAATAATAATATATAATATTTATAGACAAAATTAAAAATTCTTTATTATCAATCGTATTAATTATAGTTAAAAAATATAACACACATTCTGTACACAATGAGAGAGACAAAGTCATTTTGGATGATAGTCTTTTGTTGTAAAATCCATATATCACTTCGCGGTTATCCATTATCACACTATCTTTTCTATCTACTTATCTCTATATTCTGGCCACTCACTCTTATACTTAACCTCTATCTCATCACCTTCATACATCCTATCTAATTATCATACTCACATATATACCCTTACTGAATAATTTTAGTTATATATACTCCAACTTATTTTAAAGAACATTAATTTGATATATATAATGTGTATTATTCTTTGTTTTTATTATTACAGGTTTTTATATATGAGGTACCTAGTATAATTTTAGAGAATATATGCTAATAATAAACCTTATCAAAGCTATTAAGAAGTAGAATAAGTGAAAAGTAGCACCTAAATGTTGAGGCAAATGAGAAAGAAGAATCACGAAATAATATGAGAGATGAGCCATACAATATATATATAATAATTATACTATATATAATATTTGAGTTAATATATGCCTTTATATAAAATGAATATATATAGAATATATATATTAATATATATATATATATATTATTATTATATAATATAATTGATTTAAATATATTGTCTAAAATGTAAAATATTTTTATTGTAATATATTATGTCGAAAATTATTATATATATATATATAAGTATAAATATATATTTAAGTATATATAATATATATAAGTATATATAATATATATATAAGTATATATTTTTTGAAAATAAATATAAAATACAACAGATATTAGTTTCCTAATAATAAAATAAGTTTATTATCAACTAACGAAAGTTAAGCTGATATTCCATTCATATATATAATCCTAGAGTATATATAATATGTTATAAAGATTTATATAAAATAGGTATATCATGACCGCGAAGTTATCGATAGAGGCTACACTACTTGTTGACCGCATTTTCGTTCATAGGTAGAATTTAATAATATTTATGATATATATAGTTATACCGTCTACATCTAGTATATAATTTAATTATAGTATATACCATTATATTTCTATACTACTGATTGAGTCTATTAAAACTATACATATGGATATGTAGGTTGATAAATTTATTTTATTTATATTTTTCTATAAATACTATAAAATAATTAAATTTGCGCTGAAATATTAGTATTATATAAAAATATATATATATATAATATATATATTATATATAGAATATATATATTTATAATATATATTTAATATATATTAAATATATAATAATATTATATAAATATATTAAATATATAATATATATATATTAATTATATATTATATATATATATATATTATATTATATATATATATATAAATGCAAATTTATATTTATAATTATCTTTATAAATATATAAATAAATAAATTATAAATAAGATAACAAAAATAATATTTATTCTTTTTATTATACTTATAATTATTAATGAACTCTTACTTTTCATTTTATTCTCATCTTTAGAAATATATAAAAGAGGATTTAAATTTATATTATATATCAATCAGCATTTGACACATTTTTCTTGTCTCAATACATTATACTGATCATAATGCGTTTATAACTATTAACTACTACTTCTAGCATCAATCGTTTCGTGAGTGTGACACAAAAAAGGAAATATACCCCACAATCTATCACTACACAAAGACACACAGTAGCCAATCTTATAAGCCGTATACACAGGTACTCCATATTATAAGCAGAAGTGAATAAAAATAAAGCCGCGGTCTATTATACAACGATACTCAAGTGAGTGAGCAAAGTAATGAAGTGCTGTACACTATTATATATAGAAGAGGATGATATCGTAGGTTCGATCTCCTCCGAAATTGATATAATTTTAATATATATCACAACACGTGACGAGCTTATAAAAGTACTGATATATACGTAAGCCAAGGGCAAATGCAAGCGATGACCGTAGCTCTCGTTGCAATTTTCAAGAGAATTGAGTTTCTGGGTTATCGAAGGAAAATATGAAGTATACATAAATATATATATATATATATATATATATTATATTAAGATAATATTATACTATATATAATATAATTATATATATATATAATATTATATAATATATATATATAATATATAATATTATATATACCATAATTGAGCACTAGCGAAAATATAACCGGGATGGCGATTCACCGGATGATATAGGTATTAGCACTAGATAGGCATGAGTGATGAGAAAAGCGGGGCATATAGGTGACAATAAAGGCGATACGTGAGCGTATAGGTGGTGGCGGTGAGAGCGAAAATAAGGGTATATAGCAGCACCGAGCGCGTGAACATAAGTTGTGTATATATTATATATATATATATATATATAGAATTATATATATATATAATATATATATACATATATATATATATATATATATATATATTATATATATATATTATATATATATATAGATATAGAATATATATATTAATAATATAATATATTAATTATAAATATATATATATATAATATATATATATATACTATATATATATATATATATATATAATATATTGATGAGTGTACTGAAGATGTAGAGAAAATGAACATAAAAGGTGATGAGGCTAAGGTACATACTAATAAGTATAGGCACAATGATGAATGTAGTTAGTATAAGTCATGACTATAAATACATCCTAAGGGGGGTAGTATATAGTATAAAATACAATTTTAGATGATCATGTGAATAAACTGAGAAGATAAAAATGAATAAATTAAGCGGTGGTAGTGATAAGATGAATGGGATATGGAGATAGAGATAAAGGTGAGGGATATATATAATAGATATACGTTGATAGCCATATAGGCGATGTAGACTCGACACCACACGAGCATATATACAATCCAATATATATATATATATATATATATATGTGTGTGTAATGCGGTGGTGATGTATGAGTGTATGGTGATTGTGTAGTAAGTTGATTATGTTATAGTGTGGTTAGGTGTAGAGTAAGTTAATGATCCAATGTATGAATATGTTTGTAGAGTACAATCAGTTGATGTATATTAGAATAAACTCGATATGTAATAGTTGATGATCATGCAGTACTAATTAACAATAATTACACATCGTATCTGTTGATGACACCTACACACGGGTCACATACATAGTTAAAATATAAACAATAATAAAGAGCTATTGGGTGAGGTAATAGGAAAGTTAAACAATGCAGTAAATAAAAATTATTATATAAATATATATTATAAATATACACTTATCATAGTAACATATATACAAGTATATATACAAGCACGTGTACGCGCGATTAACGCGACGATATATTAATATACGTCAAACATCATTCAGTGACGCCACGCTACGACTGATGTCGATATATGAAGCCTAGCAGCTGCTAGACCCGTGCATTAGATATGCGAGAGGAACCGGAATCGATAGGACGAAATGCGGCCATTTCATGTGCGCCAGTATAGGGCTAAAATTAGGAGGATCTGGTTGACCAACCATATACTTTTTGTAATGAGTCACAAAAATCCTACGCTAAAGGACTAGTGATTAGGAAGTTCAAAATAATAAATTAGATATAATATATAATTATAGATTGAAACGCGTAATAGTGAGTGAAAAAAGTATTGAGATAATATGATTATATATATATACGATAAATAATAAAATCTTTATATATTCAACATCTACATAATGGGCTAGGTCTGCTCACCGAAAAAATGCTTTACTAACGTAAAGATACAATAGAGTTATTTAGTAATAGTCTATATAACTAATCAATAAGGTTAATGCAATTCTCTGATGTGGGACAAACACCGAAAATATACATTTATATATACACATTGTTGAGCACTTCAAAATTAATTAAGGGGTGTTCCTTTGCTTATCTTTTTATCGTTCAATGTGTTCTTCTCGCTCAAGCTTTTTTTCTATATTTATTCGAGTACATGATTCACACATGAGCACACAGACTTCATAATATAACATATTCTCTTCGTGTGTCTTGTGATAGTTAATCTTATATATATATCTATATCTATCTCGTTTGTAGCAGCTATATTACTACACTATTGTTTTCATTTAGATTTTAAATATTTTTATAAAATTCAATATTACAGATATTGTTATTCATAAAAATCACAATAATATTTTTTAAAAATTAACACAATAGAATTATTTGTTAAACATTATATTTATTTGCACATATGAATAAATATAGTTTAATCATAATGCACGAAATGTCTGTATAGAAAATGAATTTTCTGTAGTATTTCTTTGAGCTAATATGTTATTCTAATAATATAAAATAACATTGCCTTTCATTGTGATCTATCATTCTAGTAACATATTATATAAAATATTTTAAATATATAAATATATATAATAATATTATTATAATATATATTATATTATATATATAATATATATTATGATAATAATTAAACTAATGTGATTTATAAATACTAATGATTCATGTATTTCCGAATGACTCTGAGGATTTCATTTATTCTACTCCAATCGATTGCCACATATTCAAAAAGTATTATTATATAAATAAATAATCTCATATTTAAGATATTTTTTGAAGTGTTTGAAATTTCTTTCACGTTCATTTCATGTTTTCTTTAGGACCTTTAAACAGTTTTATGCTTGAGGGAGTTTAATTATTTATGAATAAGAATAGATGAATAATGGTAGCTATAGACAGAGGAATATCTTTAAATATTCCACCACTCAAAAGACAGATTTAAATAACAGTAAGTAATATATATAAAATGAATATGCAAAATCAATTACAGCGTATATATATATATAATATATATTATATATAATCAAAAAGCTATCACTTGAAGGTTGAGCTAATTAAGTATATTTTATATATAAACCCAATTATTATTACATGAACCACCAATATATATGCAGTATTCAATCTACTATTAACACACAATGAGGAATAAAGAGTAATACTATACACAGAATAAGCCTAATGTGATTATGGTATAGGAATTCTATTGGATAATATACACTTTTACTTTCACGCTAGGCAATTTAACTTATCTCACTAGATTCATACAGCAATCATAAGTTGAATAAATACACTCACATCGTGTGCTATTTCAAGTCTCTGTATGCAGTCATTGATGACTATCTCAATAGAGTCGTTAGAGCGTAACACGATGTGACTCCTCATACCTATAGAACACACAACTTATTGTTGAGGAATGAGTATAATTTAGAGGTCTACTTTAATTTCATTAAAAGTGAAAGATTAGAGCACTATATAGTAAACATTATGATATTATCATGTCAAAATTAATTCTAAGAACCATAATTCTGTGGTAACAAGATTTAGCACTTTTTTGAGATGAGTGAGTTATCTTAATTATGACATACTAAATTGGTGGAAATAGTCATCATGTTTATATCTTCTCATAAAACACTTCTATTGTATCTGTGTGTATAGCGTATTAGAGTGCATAAATTTCGAGCGAATATAAGACAGGGTTCATGGGAACAGACTAAAAGCAGGGAAATTTAAGTTATATATTTGTTTATAATAATAATCTTTAATGAATAAATATTTATACGTATTTTTATCGACCTTTTATATAATGATGATAATCTCTCTCTCTCTCATCACTCTCTCTCTCTTCTTATCTATACTATATATATATATATAATATATAATATATAATATTAATATATATAATATATATTAATATTATATATTAATATATATATATATATATAATTATATATATATATATATAATATATATATATAATATATAATAATATATAATTATATCTTAATATATATAATATTAATATAATATTGATATATATATAATATATAATTAATATTAATATATATATATATTAGTATATATTATTATATATATATGGTAATTCTATATAATGCCCTATTATAATAAAGTATATATAAATAACTTAAATAAAAATACTAAAATATAAGTAGATTAATTACACTCAAAAAATTCACTATTTGCAATTATATATAATAAACTTTATCATTAATGCGGTATTTTATTTTTTTTTTATTTATTTTGGGTGAAATATAAATAAGTGAGTATATAAACCTTTTATTATTTCATAGATAGTTTTTATATTATATTAATATTAATCCACTCTTCTAAATATTTTATACTTATATGAAGAGCAACCACTGTATTTAGATACTCAAAAATATAATAATAATATATTTTTAATTAATATAATATACCAGTTTATCACAGTTAACAAGAAAATTTGAAATTTAAAATCTAAATAGAAATTATTAAGAAATTATATTAATAATATGTAGATATAAATCCATAAGTATAATATATATATAAACAGTTATCACTATGTATAAGTAGTGTAAATATTTTCCTATTTAAAATTAATATAAAACCAATAATTGCCTATGACCTGGCCTGCAAGTGGCAATGTGTAATCTAGTCTTAACCCAAAATATATAAATCACTAAAAAAAATATTGGTTCATTATTGGCTTATTTAAAAATAAACAACAATTTAATTATTTGATTTATATTTTATTAAATAAAATATACCATGAGTTTTTTCCTATAAACATAATCTAATATATATTATTATATATATATATATATATTATATTATACTATATATATAATATATATATATTATAATTAATAATATATATATTATATATATTAATAATTTAATATATATATATATATATTATATTATATATATAATATATATATTATTATAATATTAATATATATTATATATTATTAATATATAAAATATATATATTTATATATATATAATATTATATATATATATATAATATTAATATTGAGAACATACCAGCCAAATCCGCGTGGTATATTAGCACTAATCATAATACATAATGTATATACCGACATACTTCACATCATAATATATAATTTATTATAATATATATATATATAATATTAATATATATAAACATATATTTAAATATTAATTATATAATAGACTGCACACTTGAGAAGGAATGTAAAATAAAGCGGCACAATTTTTTATTTAATAATGAGCTATTATTAATATAGATAACCACTATATTTATGTCCGATATGTGTCGGGTTATAATTTATTGGTTAGGTTTTTTAATTTTTATAGACATAGGACAGTAAGACAGTAAGTAATATATATATATAATATTATAATATATATTTAATTTATATTAAATAGTAATTATATATATATAAATATTATAAATATATATATATATATATATAATTAATATATATATATATAATATAATATAATATTAATTATATATATATAAATATATAATATATATATATATATATTATATACTATATATATATATATTAATATAAAATATTATAGTATATATATATTATATAATATTATATATATATATATTATATAATTATATATATAATAATATATTATATATATTAATATATTATATACATTATAATTATATATATATATATATCCTAGTTGTTTTATATACTTGTTAATATTAATGTATTAATATATATTTTTTATTATTATAGAGTATTGGTACTACAAAATTTTTATTATCTATTTAATTTTCAGTGGAAATCATTGAGTGACTATATATATATTAAAGTTATGACTATATAAATATAGTAAAATATAAACAGACCTCCAATATAAAATCTCATGATTATTTAATTAAGCAATTATGTCGATGGATGAAGTTTAAAATTCTATTAGTAGACACAGGCGTAATTTGTTATATGAAATCTATTATATATTAAAATGTTAAGTAATAAAGTGAGATAAAAAAAAAATAATATAAATGAGAATTTTTTTTTTTTATAGTTAAATCTTCCAAATTATAATATTTTTTAAAATAAACCTTATATATACATGCCCACACGAATGCCATTTTATATTTTTATTTTTATTTTTTATTTATTATTATTATTATATTATAGGACTTATGAGTATATATTAGATCTATAATTATAGTACTGAAATAGATAATATTATTAATTATATTATTTTATTTTTTTCTTGGTCAGAATTGCACGATTTAAGGAAAGGGCCATCACATCGATACCGACGTGTATACCTCCCACTAATAATAGAACAAATCCTATTTTTAACGTTTCAAAACTATAACTTATATAAGCTTTCAAATTATATAAAATATGTTAATTAATTTAATGTAGTACATTTTGAATGAAGTCTTTCAAAGTTATAAAGCTTAAGTTGTTAATAAAATTAGGATCATCTGTTTCATCGAAGTCTCAGAAACTCTCAACTAAATTTGCAATGAGGCATATGGCCAATTAAAAGTTCATAACAAAATTCAAGTTTAATAACTAATAGAACAAGCAGGCATGTAAAGTATCCCAAACACTTTACGAATTAGCAATTAAACTAAAAGGAATTAGTTTTATTATAAAATTTGAGAAAGTATAATGGCTTACCGATATTTTAGGAGAAGCTCTTTCAGTAAGAGTTATTGGAATCGCAAAGGAACCTAAAATTACTCCTTCTGGAGCAGTTTCTAGAGGAATAAGTTTGTCCTATGCTAAGGAGGGGGTGTAAGTCACTCGGCACAAGGAGTGTATATGTGATGAAAAAGTAGTAGATGACATAGTTTATCATTCTAATTATATAAAATAAAGTAAAAAAACGTAATTGAAAAGGTACAGAATATTGAGGAAACACCACTTATTTATAGATTTTGGAAGGGTGAAAGTGTGAACATCTATCACAAACCGTAGTTAGTTCAATAGTGAATCTGAATATACGGTAAGAATGAGGAAATCTAGAGAAAGAAAGTTCACAGAAAGAAAAGGAAAGTAATTCCTTAAGAGGAAATTCTTAGAAATCAAAGTTATTTTGTGAACAGTCATATATATCAAGGAAGGACTTGGAGTTGAGATGTCATATGAGCGCCATATGATACTTAAATATATAATTATATATAATATTAATATAATATATAATATATATAAATAATAATATAATATATGATATAAATATTTTGTAGAATTGTGTTATTTTCTGCTGATATTAATAAAAAATGTCTCAAAGAGATAAGATAATTTCAGTCCAGTGAGGTGCAGCCCCCTCAGCCCCCCCTGGCTACGCCTCTGCATATATTATTATATATATATATATATATATATATATATATATTAATATATATATATTAATATAAATATATATATATATTATTATATATATATATAATAATATATATATATAATATATTATATAAAAATATATATTAATATATATAATATATTAGTATTATATATATATATATATATTAATATTATAATATATATATTATTAATTATATATATTGATCTTTTGGGTCAGTGTCAAATATTTCTATTTGATGTTGTCATCACATTTTATATTGCAATATTTGCGAGATGTTAGGGGCCTTCACATTTGTAAGTGAAATGACCGTTCTTCATGAAATAGTATACACACAACAATAAAGTTACTACTTTATCATAAAACAGTTAAGACAATATATAGTTTGCTGGCATCTAACAGTGAAAAGATAAAAAACGAGATGCAATTTTGTAACATACTGTGCAAAGATTATCTATGAAAAATAATTAGAATTATGTAGGCAAATGGTTCTACATATAAAGACAGGTGGGTTATTTACATTAATACTAGTTCATTCACACTATTTCCCAAATATATATGACTTTAAAGAAATAATGGGAATTAGAGAGGATATTGAACACTCTTATATTTAATGCAGCAATTAAATATACAATAAATACTTTATGACTAAGATCTACACACTAATTAAAGTGTTATAGAAATGCGTAAAAAACCTTACAAGGAAGACTAGGATATGAAGTAAACCGATTTCACGCTCAATTGTATAGATTATACAGAGTTTAGAAAAGTGATAAGTAGTAAGTAATTAATAGGTAAAAGGTTTAAAAATAAAATCTTTTGACGAGAGGTTGTGTTTTTTGGTAATGGGAGAAGTAGCTTGCCCTACTAAACATCAGAGTTTGATTGAAAGTTTTATATTGTGGAACAAGATTGAAATGATGATTTTAACAACCATGGAGTAAAGAGATCAGAGTGACAGGTCTATTATACTAGCAAGCAATAGATACTATACTAGTAGGAGAATCATTCTGTTATGTATGTAACGAAGTTATATTGAAAAGATTGAGAGTGATAAAACTATTATAATCAATTGAAAATACAAGAAAATTATCTCCGTTTAGCAGATTTCGCATGCAACACATGTCTAAACTCTCCTTTAAGAATAGAATGAATAGTAGAGGAGTGCTCTGAGTAAATAATGTTTTAAAGTAGTGGAGGGTAAAAATCTCGTAGAAAAGTTCTTGTCAATTGTTAAAATACCCATTGGAAAAGCAGAAAATCAATTGCAAATGCTATTGATAAGGAGCTGAGCTGATCCTGATTTAAATTATGACAACATTTTTGCTTTTGGGATTTGATTGTGCTTCTAATATGGCTGGAAAAGTTTGGAGGTGTAAGAAAAGGCTTTTCAGAAAAGACAAACATAAGAAGTTTCTCGTATATACACTTGGTAATAGCACTCAAGGGATTGGTATAGAAGCTATAAGTTCCGAAAGATTGACTTCAATGTAGTCAAGAAGTTTTTTTTTTATTTATGAAACTATGTTCTTAGAAGATATAAAAATCGCCAAAAAAAAAGAAAATATTTTGCATGATATTCAATCATTAATCAATGATCCAATCTTCAAGATTCCAGAATGCATTGAAGTGAGATGTTATCTCATTATTATAAGATAGTGAATGCTGACTTCAGGAGCTTAAAAGTCAATTTTGATAAAGTAGGGACAACCCTTGCTTCACTTGCAGGGGGATCTCTGCTGGAAATAGAATGGAGTTTCCTGTCCCTGTTAGTAATGAATGAACTCTTGTGCAGCTCTCTTATTCTTACAATGCATTGCAAAGAGGATTGAAGTAATATAGTTATAAGTAGAACACCAAAAGAATGTGGAGTCACAGTCAATATGACTGTCCATCACAGAAAAACTGCAGATTATACAGAGGTTGATGAGAAGATAATGAGGAGAGACGGTGTGAGGCCATAAGATTATGTGCTTGCTCCTGAAGGTCCTATTCTCGATGTTAAAGTATCTATATGGCAGAATCTGATATATATAATGTAAAAGGTATGAATGATTGATTTTTAAGAATCACCTGTCTTAATCACATATAGTCCTAATCGAGTAGTGGAATAGAAGAAGACGATTAAAGACAATCATTGATATTATTATCATCCTTGCTGAGACTATGAAACTACTCTCTGTAGGATCAGTTTCAGTCATTAATACTAAATTACTCGTGAGGATGATCTTTGAAATCGATATGACCATAATACTGTAATGTGTACCAGATTTCAGTGTGATTAATATTATAAATTGAGAGTCGGAATGAAAGTTGTAATGCTTAGGTTAAGCTGACCCTATGAACTCTATTCACCTCTCTTACTTCCCGTTTCTTCATACTCAATTCTCTCATGTACTCCGAAATGTCGTGCAATATTCTAATAGGCTACGTATTCGAAAGTCCATTTGTCCCGCATAAATATCTCTGTGTGCTCGATCTCTTCGAATGTGGATCGTCTCCCGTCGGGATCACTATCTCTCCTCTCTATAAATTATATATATTGCGAGTTACAAGAAAGCTCTGTAGAAATTCCTTCTTGTTTAAAATTGTGTCCTGTAACGTACAGCCTCGTGAATAGATATGGTTATGATCAGACTAGTAAGCTATGAACCGTAATTAAATAGTAGACTTAAGAAAATAGAATGACTTGAGACAGAAAACTCATTAAATTATGAGCATTGCTATGTAACGTATAAAGCATCGAGGTGAGTCTGAGATTATCTTCACCAACTGATAGGATTTATTTCAAAAAAAAACAGTAGATATACTGTGTATGTCAGACGAAGATAATAAACTAGGCCGGTATATATACTATTATCTTTAAATTTACTTATTTTTTATAAATACTAATATCTTTATATATATGATTTATATACCTAAACTTACTAGTAACAGTATAACGGATGGGCTACGGTAGAGTGCGGCGCTGAGCTAGATAAGTTGAGTTTATTAATTAATATATAGTATATAGGTATTAAGATATAGTATATATATATGGATGGGGGTGATGATGGTGGAGGGTAGTAGGTAGATCAGGGTAGGTAGTGAGAGGGTAGGTGGTTGAGGGGTAGTATGAGTAGTAGTATTGTGAGTAGAGGGTGGAGGGTGAGTGTGGGAGTAGGGAGGAGGTAGTGTAGAGTATATTATATATTAACTATATTAATATATATATATATATATATATATATAATATAATATATAATAATATTATATATTATAATATATATATTATATAATATATATAAATATATATATATATATAGTAATATATATATATACTTGTAGTATATATATATATATATATATTAGTATATAATATATATATATTATAATAATATAATATATATTATATATAATATATATATATATATATATATATATATATATATTATTAAAATAATTTATTAAATATAATTAAGTGAAATAGTATATATAATATATATATATATATAGTTATATATATATATTATATAAAATATTAATATATTATTATACATAATATACTTTTTTAAAAAAAGATCTATTTTCTATATTGAAATTCCTTCTATTCATACTCACTATTATATATTTATATTGTTAATGTATAATATTCTTTCACATAATTAATTTATTTCGTATACCTTATAATTTTTATTAATTTATATATTCCCATTAAAAATTTAAACAAATAGTTATTATGCTTATATAGAATATATATATTATTTTTACTAACTAAAGATTTGGTTATTGATTTCGATATTTATAATTCAGTAATAATTCTAGTAAGACAGTAAACTTAATAATAAATGAGACTAAGTTGATCTGACAAGTAGACAAGATATATATATCATTTAATCTATACTTTATATTTATTATATTATGTAAAATATATGTTATAATATAGCTTATGTGCCTCCCGAATCTCTGTTAAAGCCCCCGGAGAAATGTCTTAAGAAACACTGTGGAGTACACGAGCAGGTGATTATTTATGATGTGTGTGTGTGTAATGATAGGCATGTAAAGGCCCAAAATTTACCTTACATTTTCTGTTATGACGGAAATGATGCAATCTTTGGCAGAAAATAATATCTAAAGAATACTCTAAAAAGTGCATATACATAATGTTAAAGAACGGAGTATACCATAAATTAAATATTACGAAAATATGCTAGTAAATGTTTCGGTGAAAAAAATATATAGTAGCTTGATAAAAACTTAATTGTAGCATATACTAATGCAATGCCGTTGAGAACTTGTGGGTATATATTTTTGAGTGATCAGTGTGAATTTATATAAAGCATATTAATATATTATGACAATTGAACACTTAATTTAGAATAAATTTTATTAATTCTATGTTATTGTAATTTAATAATATATATATATATTAGTTATAGTAAATTAGCTCATATAAGTTAAATATTTATATATAAATAATAAATGGGCCTTATATATTTATTTATTTCTTATATTTTTATTGTTGAACTCATTAACTTCACAATAAGGCAAATAAGTTATTTTGATTTTATTGAAATTCGAGTTAAAGCAGCTCTTGATAAGGGTATGTAGCATTATTAGTTTGTTTAAGTACTTAGTAGCAATATCACTGTTATATTACATAATGAAATCAGACACTAAATTGTCTAATAATCGGTTGACTCAATGGATACTGTTTAGTGTGGTATATTAATCATATCTTCAATATTTATATTTATTTTATATGATAGTGGGGTACTGTGGTCTTTGAGATAGTCTTGAATTAGGCAAGGATAAACATGATTATTTATTTGTAATGATCTACACATTTTAAGCCTTACTATATATATCACACTTTTATAGGTTTCTTGTCAACTTAATTTGGGTGACAATGGGCTGTTATAGGTTCCTGAAAGATGTTGGTTTAAGACGGGAGGTCGGGGTTTCATTTGGGTCTGATGAGATAGTGGTTTGGTACAACCTTTCCTTTGTCACTATATATAATTATATTATTGATGTTATTTATTTTTTGTGAAATTTAGCAGATTTAAATATCTTATTTTGTATATTTTTAATCAATTATTTATTTTAATGTTATTATATTTATATAAACATATGTATACTTATTATTTTTTTTATTTATTTTTTATTATTTTTTTTATATTTTTTTTTTGATATTATCATCAACCCTAGGATTCACAAATTTTTATATCTTTATGACAATATGTACCCATTTCGCCATAAATTTATATATTAGCCCAGCAACTATAAACTTTCAGACTGATTAATATACATAAGTATTAAGTTTCTATGAATAAATCTCATTGATGAATGGTAGTGTATATTTCTGAAATTGTGTATAACTTTAAGTTCTTTTACTGAGATACTAATATGCGATATTTTAATTTTAAAATCGATTTTCAATATATGTGTATCGATGTATACCCAGATACCGAGAATCATAATATTTATTCATAGAAAACATATATATATTAGCGGTTTATTTCTGAGCTTAAATAAATTTGATGTAAATTATTATTATGAGATTATGATATTGAGTGAATGATTGTTACATCCAGACATGAACAATCGAGAAATGAAAGTAGACTCTAGGGACACTTTTGTTGAGCACTTATTATTATTTCATGAATAACTTGATAAAGTCTTTTATTATTTCATTGTTCTATTTTAATCGCTTTAATTTGTAGAGTTAGTTCTCTCACCTTAAGTGGAATCTTGTCACTATAAATGACTATATAATTTTAAATTAGAGTGTAAAGTATGTATTAAATCTAATACACAACCAACACACACACACACACACATAATTATAAATATTAATATATATATTATAATGAATTATATTTATAATATATAATATTATATATATATAATAATGAATTAGGTTAACTTATTATTCATATGAGTAGTTATTATATTAGGTAAAAACCTTTCAAAGGACAATTTCAGCAATTATTGGAAACCTTTCTAAAAGAGAAAATTAGTCATTATATACATCAACATATAGATGCCATTTTTTTTAAAAAATTCTCAAGCGTGATGTTGTGTTCTTATTTTTGTGAATATGAATTTTAAAGATTTATTCGAACTGTGTTAAAATGTTTTTACAGTTTTAGGATTCTTACAACATTTTCTACAATAATAAATTAAAAGTTTGCTGAAAAGTGGAAGAAACTGTGAAATTAAGAAGAAACCGGCCAGTAGTGAGTAAATTATTCATTAAACTTAAAATATTAGTAATTTTTTACTTAAAAACTATATATAATATATATATTAATATATATATAATATATTATATATATATTATATAATATTATTATATATATATATATATTATATATAATATAATATATATATATAGTATACTATTATATATTATATAATAATATATATATATTATATTATATATATATATATTATAATATATATTAACATTATATTATTATATATTACAGGTAACCATCACTCACGGGCAGAACCTTTTTCAAGGAGGAAAAAGAATATAAATTAAAAAAAAAAAAAAAAAAAAAAAAAAAAAATAAAAAAAAAAATAAAAAAACAGGAAAACCAATATCAAGATTGCAAAGACCTAAAACACATAAAATTCTGTAAGTGGATGAAATGAGCTCAGACGAGGCCTTATATTAGAGAGGGATAATTTAAATGCTGCAGGAAAAGCAGATGAAGGTAGGTAGTTATCACATCTCAGACGATGAGGTACTGAAATATAGGTAAGGCGCCACAACGAAATATGCTGTAGGATTCTCTAATTTCAATACAGATATAATTATGAGTATAAGCAGAGAACATACCCTTTTGTGGTATAATCTAATTAAAGTATAGCGATGTCATATAGAGGTATGGATAAGAGAGTCAACTTCACCTCGATGCAGCTGCTGGTTGTAGTACCTATAATTGTAAAGAGATTGTGATTCCACTCATATCGTATCACTTTATCGCCAGAGATAAAGTAAGGTAGATCAAGTGAAGTTTATGGAAACTATAGAGAAAGTTTATATTAATTTTTTATGACCTGTAGACTCAAACATAATCCAAAGAATGAGTGAACGAATAGCCAATCTTACGATATACTACTCCAATATCAAAGGGTACGGATAAGATCCTTATTGTATAGATTGAATGATGAACTGGTTGTACGAGAAAAAAAATTTTACTCAATACCTGAGAATACAGAACTCCCAGCTATTTTACGTAAGCACCACTCTTATTAGTTCAAACTGCAGTGTGAGAATCGAAGTTCTTTAGATTCAAAAATAGAGTATTCCAGTATCTTAAAAAAATCATATCCATAACCAAGAATGTTCCATGTTGTCTATAGGTGAGATTGGAGAGCCGCCGAAGAGATAAGAAAGTTAGGAGGTTCAGCTGAGACGGTGAGATTACACAGAAGGTTGAAGATTTTTAAATAGGTTAAATAACAGTCCTAGATTGAGGTGGAAAATCCTTAGAGTATGCCTATAGTGTTATTATTGGGTTTTGTGTGACACAAAGAATTAGTATAATAAAAAACGATAAGAGCGAACGGTTGAAAGAAGCAACCAATAATATGGAGTTCATTTTAAATAGTGTATCGGGAGATTGGAGTCTGATGAATGAGCCAGTGGGGACGAGGAGACCTATAGTAGTAAGATAGTCAATTCGAGAATAATAATGAACAGAGTTAAGTGTGAAACTGAATCCTATCAAAAATAATAGCAATACTAATTTGTGAAATATAAACAGAACCTAGTCAAGAAACACACACAATTAACAGTAGGTAAAGGATGAAGAGGCTTACTCCAATACAACAAGTTGTTCCGATGTGGATAGCGCGATCTGATATAAATTTATATAGATAGTAATGTAGTCAATAAGATCAAAGATGAAGTAGATGAGGAAAGGCGCAGAAGAAAGGACAAGCTTAGAAGAGCGAAGTGATGGCTAAGGCGCGAGACTCGAGCCGCGCGGGACACAGCATCCAAAAGCGAGTGTGCGACGATAATTGTCTATTGCCGCCATAACCCACCACTTTCACGCTAGTAGGTACGGCGTACATGGGCAGAGAGTAGAACCCCCGCGACACACCCAAATACCCCATCCAAAATCAATGAAGGAAAGAACGTCCACAGTGGACCTCGGAAGTTGACATAGTTTTATAAATATATATAAATGAAAGTACTGAGGGTATCCGGAGATCACCCTTATATCACCGGAGGGGGGAAAATTATATCTAACCCCAGTAGTTCCCCGAATGCCTGAGAGAGCCTCAGACTATTATACACCTGCATCGTGAGGTGCGGTTAATAATATACTATTGGGGTATTCTTTAATTAAATATACAAAAATAAGAAAATAACAATAATCATTTACTAGAAAGTCTATTTATTTTATAACAGATAAATATATCGAGTATAAAGTATAATGTGAGAAATCAATCTCGCACTTTAGTCAACCAAAAGTTATCTTATACTATATGTAACGATTAATTCTCTGATATTTTTTTATTTTTAACATTTTACCGCATAAAATATGTACCAGCATTCACACCAAATGTAATTCCTTCTTCGGTGCTATTGATTATTGTATGAATTTTTGAGATATAGGTTGTAGCTCTTATTAGATTGAGCTAATTATGTATATATATCATATATTAATATATATATATATATATAATTAAATAATATATATATGATAATTACGAAGACTAAAATTAAGTGATATATTTATTTAGTATGTTAAAAGAATTGGTGACTACAAGATAATTATATAAATGTTATCGCATTATCCTTTATACCTTTGCTCTTTTTCAAAATAAGTATAAAGTATTCCTGTATCCTTTCAGTTAACAAAAGAAAAAATATTAATATATACTATAATAAGTGTTGCTAAACGCATAATATAATAATAAAAATAATAATATGTATAATAATAATAATAATAAATATAAAAATAATAAATTAAGATAATAATAATAATTAATGAGAGTCTGAAACTAGTAAATTCTTAATATTAATATAATGAGAATACAGACAAAATAACATATATTAGAAGAGATTACATACATTATTGAGTACGAAAGGTAGAAAAAGAAATAATTATTTTTTTTAATATTAACAGATAAAAAGAAGGTAATTATTAAGAAGTATCATATATTTTATTTAATAATTGTCAATATTATTCGGTAATTATTTTATAATATATTTCAGAAGCCTTGCATAAAGTATTTTCTACAAAAAAAATATATTACTTATTAACTATTAACTTATCTGACTTTAGAGAAATATTTTATTGAACTTACAGAAATATATATTTTGGTCTCATAAATATATGTGGGTCGCTGTCTAAGTATTATCCATATATATATTATATAATATATATATATATATAATATATAATAATATAATATATATTATATATATATATATATAGTTATATATATATATATATTATATATTTATAATATATATTATATATTTTATATATATATATATATAATATATATATATATATATATATATATATAATATATATATAATATCTATAATATCTATATATAATACTAAATATATATATTAATATATATTATACATAGGCACTTACCCTTAAAAGGAAGAGTCAGATCTGAACTCTAAAATCCCACGAGAGAATAATTTATATCAAAATTCTCTGTTTTGATGACACCTTGATCTCTTAATCTATAACTTATAATCACAATAATAAAAGAACTCACTAGAGTACTCTATTAAGCAATCGACTATAAACAGACCATATGATGATCAGAAAGCGAAATAAGTGTGCCAAAGCGAGTCGTCTAGTTCAAGTATGGATGGAGGTGATGGGGGTTCAAGGAGTTGTAATTCTCACGCTTATTTACGATAATTTTTTAGCATATATTTTCTATATTATATTTTTTATGATGTATTGTATTTAGAAGTTGCGCCTCGTAATAGCACGATCAGGATTGAGTAAAACAATAACAAGTAAATGAATGAAATGGACAAGAAGTCGAATAGTCTCATACTGTTGTCCCCCGCTGAAGTGAAATAGCCGAAGAGAGAATATATTTTTGACTCTTTCTATTTCTGTTTATTAGTCTATTTAACTAGGCTGTATGTGTGTTAGTTGAAATGGCTACTAAATAGGTAAGTATAAAAAAAGTGTGAAAAGAAAGCTGCTTCTATTCGCAGACTCTTATATTTATAATTTCGCCACTCTCATAGACGCGCAATTAAGAATAAAATTCGTAGACAAATAATAACAGTATTCTGAGGTTCAAAACGATTCGAGTCGTATTGCGTTGATATATCAGGAAAAATCGATATATAGATTTTATGCGATAAAGTGTGTTATAACCAACCCTTTATGAAATTTAAAGAGAGAAAGATATCTAAGCTATGTATAATACTAATATCCTAAATTCTAACATTCAGTAATTGATAGTACATCAACATTAAGAAATACTGTGTCAACATTGAGGAAAATAAACAAATGGGTACTATTTTGATGGGCGGCGATCGTGCTAAACTAGCATAAGAGGGCTTAGCAACAAGTTTTATATAATAAGATCACAAAATAGGAAAGATTTTTTCCTATTTTAAAGACAAATAATTAAGGAAATGATCATTTTCCCTAGTCGCAAAATGGACTAAACTAAAATGAAAGGAAAAAGCATAGCAGCTTAATTTTACAATTTAAATCGAGTTTTTTAAAAAATTTTAAAAAATATTATGTTGAGCGCACAATTAGTTGAAATCATTAGAGGTAAGCTGTAAGTAATGGATCAAGATATTAAAATACCTATTTCTTACACTAATTCTACAACTCTTTTGAAATCTGTAATCAGAATTAATAATAGGTTGTAAGTTTATTCTTATTCTACCTTTTACGCTCACTATAGTATCATATTATTTATAAACACTAAACAGTACTTACATCGATTAGTGACAATAGCACTAGTTCGTATATGACTATCATATTAGAATATTGTAGATAGCATTGTTTTTAATAGGTTTTTGATGCATAATAATAAAGAAAAATTTTTTAAGCATTATTTGGGTAATTGTACAACAGAAATTTCTGTTTATATCTGATTATATATAAGAATGAGAATTAGTCAGCGTTAGAGTCAGATCATCAATGCAAAATGAGAAAAAGAAATAGAATCTGCATTCCAGTTTCTAATTTGATGTTTTTCAAACTCGTTAGAAACCACAGTGGCGTACGCAGGATTTTTTTCTCAAGGGTGGTAAATGTGTACTTTATATATTATTTCCGCCTCTCGCCCTTCGTGGCGTATATTTCTAATTTAAGCATATCTCTTAATCCCGGATGATAATAATATATAGAGAGATTATTGTAGGATGGAACTTGAGATACTATAATTATAGGTTCTCCCTTAGAATTTATGTAATGTACGATGATTTACGTGTAAACTAGAGAGAACTGAGAGATATAATGTTAATATATAGAAAATTAGGTAAGATTTACAAGCTATTGTACCGAATGAACTCTACGATATTATATCATATATAAAAATCTACTATATAATAAGAGATAATATAAAAGATCATAAACATTTATTCTTAATGAGTAATTAATTTTTAAGAGATTTATTATGTTTTAATCTTTTGTTTACGACAGCATAACTTAAAGTTTAAATATCCTATTTTTTTTATTTTTTTTTTTTTTAATAATTTATAGCCGTTCTTAGTAAAACTGTATTATATATAGGTAACGGATCCAATATTCTGCTGTTAATAATGAATATATAGAATGTAGGAAACAAAATTATCAGACAAAATTCAGTTAAGTTTTATAACTCTTTCCAATAAGACTCCAGCATACTAGCTGTAAACGCTCGCGATTCCCAGATCTATAGCAAAATTACGTCAATGACTTGATCTTTGTGATTTCCCTAAAGCCAAGTCTCTATAGACAAAATGCTTAGTGAAAAATAAAGAGAGTTATTTATGACAATATATTAAATTGTTATCAAGATGTTAAAGTAAATAAATTAGCTATCACCTACTTAAATTATTCTATTTATTATCACGTATATAGTCATGGCATTATTAGAAAAGTAGACCCTTCTTGGAGATTACACATAAAACTAAAGATTGTACAGTATATAGATAGATTGTCTTATAGATTCGGATAATAATTATAAGATTTTTAAATATTTTCAATATCTATATTTTTTGTGCATTATACAAAGTAATTGGAGCTCATCTCACAGTTATCTACATCGTCATTTCTGCGACGGCCGCAACACTTTGGTCTTATTATTGAGAGGTAACTAATTTACCACTTTTGGTTTCATAATTTCACTCTCCCAGGAACAACTTCATATATATATATATATAAAATTTTTTATATTATTTATTATATTATGATCCTTTTGTATGCGACTAAATATTAATATAGGACTTTTTTTTTTTAAAATATCGATTTGTTGAAAATATTGCATTATCGAACAAAATATATATATAATATATATATCAATTCGAGTAATAGTAATATATAAAAGACACAAATCCATAAAATAATTAATATTGTTTTGTAGAGGTGTCAAATTTAGAAACTCACAAAATGAAATAAATCTCATGGCTGCTTATTACTATGAAATTTAGGTCTCTCTCTCTCTCTTCTTATATCTATATATTTCAGTTCATATCCATATCTATCTATTCTTTCTTCACTATTCATATATATCTATCCTATCTATCTTATCTCGTAATTTCATATATATATCCTATATATATATTTATATTACCACTGAACCTTAATTGCTATGAAAATCTGTAAACCTATCACTCGAAAAATATATCGCTATTCATTACTCTATAAAGATTTCTCTTATATATTATATAAATATAATTATATATATTATTAATAATTTATAATATATATAATATATATTTTATATATAATCATATATATAATTTATATATATATATATTATATATTATATATTATATAATTAATATATATAATAATATATATTATAATATATATAATATAATAATATTATATATATATATATTAATATTATATATATTAAACATATATTATATTAATTATATATATATATAATATATTAATAATATATAAATATATATTGTGTAAAAATAAATATTATTTATTTATGCATATGTTAACAGTTTATCAAATATTATTACTCTCGGCAAACAAGAAAAAATAAAACACTAACTCTACCACCCGTAAAACTGCTATAATAAACTGACTTTAAGTTATGATGTCATCTTATAACCTCACTCTTATATCATAAAGTAATAAGACAGGTACAATATTACATTAGATCAAATCAACTAAAAACATCATATATATGTAATATAATTTAGGATAACTTAATTTATATATGAAGTATATAAAAAACTTCCAAGTCTATTTATAAGAAATATAAGACATATATATTATATAGTAAAAAGAGCCTACATGGGCCTTAATAGATAGCAGATAGGAGTATGTTGAGAGTCGAGTTGAGTCGGTATAAGTCGCGGATATTACGGGGAGTTACTGGTAATTTTTTAGAAGATGTGTGGAAGTCGATGTCGGAGTCGGTATACATAATTTTGAGAAAAGGGTGGATGATCTCAGGAAGTCGGCGTCGGTAATGTACTGAGTTAATATATTTCACAATAAGTGATATGGAGTCAGGAGGATATAAGGTAAACTGTCTCAATAAAATATGTATTGTAATTAGGATATTGATTTGTTCGAAATTAAAATCTCATAGAATACTCTAGAAAACTTTAATATCATTTTGCTATCTTATTAAAATTTTGCAATCGTTTAGTGTGTACTTCAATCAACTTCATCAAGTTGACTGAGAACTTGCGACTTACCAATAATTTTCGACACCTTATTGCATTCCAGAGAGATCAATAATCGTCGAGAGTTTTTAAAGCCTGTACCTTATGTTCAATTTGAAGTGAGTAGGGTCTTCGTGCGTAATAACTAAACTTGACAATTCAACCTCAAAACCCATTACTATACTAACCAATCTTTTTAAAGCCAGTATTCTATACTATAATATTTCTTAAGTATGTTAGAAAGATTATTAACAGAATAACTCCATGGTACAAATGTAGTAAAATATTATCATAACTTCTATTGAGACTCTAAATGAATGAGTGATTCATCTATATACTCGTGTCTCGTCATCTACTCTAGAATTGAAATCACCTATCTAAAAGACATAGCGTTTTACCAGTCCCTAAAATTGTGCATATAGGAGTAGGAAAGACTCACCAAAAATGAGTACATTAAGATTCTGCATCTTGTGTTGACAAGATATGGCTTACACATTCAAGTTAATAATAAATCTCATATCACTGCGTGTTAGAGACGAGAAGATAAAAATTCAAATTAATATTATGAAAATTAGATACTTGAAAAAATTGAATAAGATGAATATGAAATATCTACAACTATCTATACTCCATATCTTAATATATTCTCAAAGTCATATTTATTTTTCAGAAAGACTTCAAGAAAGAGATATGATTATGTAAAAGTATTATGAAAAAACTTATCTTAGATTATTATTGAAGTAATGACTTTATAAGTCGAAAAGCGTCGTAACTCTGTACTAATATATATCCTTCCAAAGCCGTTACGTTGAATCACGGCTTTTATTTCTGTACTACTATCATCTATTATATTTGAATCAGAACTAATACATATATAGAAAAATGATAGGTGAGACACTGGCATGATATATGAACTATTATTATATATAATTAATATAGATAATTATATATTTATTATATATAATATATATATATATATATTAATATATAATAATATATTAATTAATATATATATAATAAAAATATATATAATATAATATATAAATAATATATATATATAATTTATAATATATTAAATAATATATATATATAATTAAGTATAGTATTAATATATATAATATAATATAAATATAAAACGTATATCAGTTTAATATTTATACTACACATATATTATATGTATAACTATATATATTATATATACTATATATATATATTATATATATATTATTAATATATTAATATATAAAATAATAATATATATATATATATATATATATATATATATAATATATATATTATATATTATATATATATATAATATTTATAATTAATATTATAATAATAATGATATTATATAATATTATATTAATATATTTATTATACTATATATTAATTAAATATATAATTAATATATAATATTAATATAATATAATATATATATTATATTAATATATATATTATATATAATATTATATTATATATTATATATATATATATATATATATAATATATAATATATTATATATTATATATATATAGTTAAGTGATGCACGAAGAAGAAATTTTCACAACTTTTCTTGCGCATCAGCGTGCGGATGCGATGTTTGAATTTTAACATCTGCGGATGCGGAACGGATTTTGATATATATATATATAATATATATATATATTAGTTAGACTAGAACCATCCGAAAAAACAGCGTCCTGAGTCCGTTATTAGAGCTACAATGTACAGTGACCTCTACCAATTAACCAATAACTCCGCTACTATAACTAAAAATGAAGGCATAATTACGGACACAAGGTTTTACAAGTCTCCTGCTTCTATATCACTCTTTGGAAAACCGGAGCTTATTAAATATACATAGGAATAGTGCTTGAAACATACTTACTGGGCCACATTCGCATTCCGCTGTAGAATTGGAGCTTGTTACGTTCCCATATGCCCGTGAGTGGAAAAAGGATGGAAATAAGCGTGAGGAAATAAAGTCATAGACTTAGATAACTGGTCCGAGATGCTCTCTTTTTTGGGAAGTACGGATTGGCTACTATTGGTAGATCTATATATAGTACCGTTAGAACTGACTTGAATTGGTTATATAGATGGTATTCGAGGTCTATATCTGTCTGCGATGAAATTAATGTTCTTCTGTAACTTATTATCTATATGGTACAGAAATTTTTCTGCTAAACTGTCGCGACATCTGTTGTTGAAATGTTATCTCAATGTTGTGACGTTTGCTTTGAATTTGGATTGGTTATGCTTACCTTGATAACCCAGGTAGCACAACCAAACTAGTCGAAATGGCTTATAAATTATTCATATAGTGGCTTCAAAATGGTATAATCTAAACCCCGATATAAAAATTGGACTTCTTCTAGTGAATAATATATATATAATAGTATTATTATATTAAATAATATGTTATATTTAATATATATTATATATTAATATATATTATATATATATATATATATATATATATATTATATATATATATATATAATTATATATATATATAATATTATTAATATATTAATATATATATATATTAATATATATTATAATATATATACTATATATGTATAAACCTAGAATCTTTTTTATATATTTAGAAATATATTTTAAAAACAATGATGAATATAAATATTATTTATTAAATTCTATATACCATATATAACATATAATATATTTAATATATATATATATTAAGTATAATATATATATATATATTATATATAATATATATATATAAATTATATATATATATAATTATAATATAATATATAATAATAATATATATATATATATATTATTATATATATAATATTAATAATAATATATTATATAATATATTAATATATAATATATTTATATTAATAGTATAATATATATAGATATATATATATATAAATATAATATATATAATATATATAATAATATACATATACTACATATATATATATATTATATATATAATATAATATATATATCTATTTAATTATGTAATATATTAAATATATATATAATTATATAATATATATATAATTATATATATATATATATATATTAAAATATATATATTAATTATATATTAAATATATATAGATTTTTTGAATAATATATTGTTTATATAATATATATTTATATATATATAATATATTTGTTTGCCATTTATATAATTCATTATGTCTCAATTTTTAATTTAGAAAGTATTTCCATTTTTAGAAAGTTTTTCATTGAGGAAAAAATTTATGCGTTTTTACTTTATTATTTTTAACTTATATTCTTTAATAATCTCTCTCTCTCTCTCTCTCGTTTTATAATTAGTTTCTTCTCTCCATCTCACGCCGTCACTGCTCTCTCTCTTCCTCTCTCTCTCTCATCTTCTCTCTCGTCTCTTTCTCTCTCTCTCTCGCTCTCTCCTCTCTCCCTCGCTGTCTTGGTTCTTATTAATCCTAGATTCTTATTCTTCTCTTCTCTATATATCTATAATATATATTACTACTATATCTTCTTTTTTTTTTACTCTCTCTCTCTTTATATCTCTCTTTCATCTTACTCTACTCATCTCTATCTCAGTTCACTACTAATATACTCTCTTCTCTTATCTAGCTATCCCTCTACTCTATCATTCACTATCGTTATGTTTCTTTCGGTATACCTTAGGAGTGGGATTTCGTGGATATTATATAAATATATTTCCGAGTTTTCAGCCCAATATACTAACTATAATGTTACCTGGGTGTGGAATTGGGACCCTAACTAAATACGCCCGCTACCTCTTTCTCAACCCGACCTTAATGAAAGAGATTTTAAATGGATTATATACATTTTGCACTAGTATTGGTTTATTTCAGAGATTCATATACTCATTTATTCTTGGAAGGGTTCTCTTCTCTTATCAGCAGGCAGACTAACCATAATTTGCCCTGAAACTTGATACTGCTTGAAGAGTTGATTGTGCGACAGTATTCTATCTCCTTTCCGATTTCTCATATACTGTGGATTAACCTTCTTTTTATTATTCTAAACTCACATCTTTCTGATTATCTCTCAATAACTTTCTCTCTGATTATCTTTCCTGAATTATCTCTGATAATCTCTATTAATAGGGGTTCTGTCCTATTCCCACTTCATTTCGGCTTTTCTGTAATGTCCTTCTATCAGGCACTTCATCATATATCCACTGCAGTGTTAACAATTCACCCTTTATCACTGTTTGCCATTCGAAAGACCGACTCCACTGAACTCCCAAAAAAGCTAATGCTAAGGAGGACCACCAGTGGAAAACCTGGACATTCTTATTTTTCTTGTATGTTTTAGTTGGTTCAAAAAAATATGTGTTTTCAATCCTCAAAAAAACCCCATTTCGTTTACCCTATACTCGGTACTATAACTTTCATCATGCATATAGCCACATACCTTAGAAAACCACAATTTCAAATCTTTCCTGATCCTTTAATATTTCTTAAGTAATATCCTTTTCAACAGTGATATTCTCTGGCAGTTTAAAATTATTTCTCAAATTTAAACAAGATTTTAGGAAATCGCAAGAATACCCCTTTTTGTAGAATGTGTGAATGATAGCATTGCCTACTTCTGTCACAGGCGGCTGGCATTCGTCCTTTGTACGATATGCATCCGCATGTCTGGAGTGGTTCTACTCATGCAGCTAGTCTGAAGAAGGTGGAGTCTAGAGATTTTGTTTTAACAACTCTCTCGCTCTCACTTATCCTCTGCCACTCTCCTTTATTAATCGTCGGCAAACAGTTATTTCACTACTCCTTATAAAATATTGCTTTTTGCTATTGTGACATGCACAACTCTCATTTATCTAATAAATGTTTAATTTGATATTCTCTCTATCTTTGAAAGTGTAGTTATCACTAACGACCCTCTTTCTATTCTCATGCAAACTAAATAATCATTTCATCCTTCTTCTCTCAGTAATATATAAAATCTCATTGCAGACCACAGTCATTGGCACCCACTAATGCTCTACTTCACACATACATAATTATCAACATAGTGGTAACGACTCCTCGAAAACACATTTTCTCATTTTTTCTCATTTTACCCTACCACAATTCCTAGAGTGTCTCTAACCGTTGCTGTGCGGGTGCGGTGCGATATGCAGTGAGTGCGGTGTAGCTCGGTGCGGTATGTCGGTGCGAATCAAAATAATATGAATTTTTGTATTCATTGAAACCCTTTTTGTAGATAAGATATTATACCAAATATTGTACGTACGATATTATGATATATAATAAACTCAACTCATATTATACGGATAAAGATTGTACTATTATAATACTGATATAATATATATTAATAAGATCTACTAATTAATATATTATATATATTAATATGATACTATCTATCATACACTATTATAATAATCATATATTATATACTATAACATATATTACATTATATATATATTATATATAAAAAATACAATATACTAATATAATTATAATTTGATTAGATTAACTACTGCGTGTTTTTACGTAGTTTATATAATATTACTTAGTTTGTCTACACACTTGAGAGGTTGATTACTTCATGATTAATATGTATTTGTGTTTCGTTTTCTTATTATTAGCTAATATTTGAGTGGAGTATCTTAAAGACCTGTATCAGTTTCTATGTAATTAGTTTTAATTAGACAAAAACATCTTTTTTTTTTAATGAAAGTTAAAAATGTGCTCGTGAAAAATTAAAAATCTATATTAATAATATTGGGTCGTATTATATTTTTATTTATATAAGCGTTCATAAGGTTTTAAAAATTAATAATAATACCCACATAGTAATTTGCGTATGGCGACGCGGTTTAAATAATTTAGTGAAAGAATTATTTTAAATACTTATTACATTAAATAAACACTAATACACAAGAAAAAATTTTGTGCAACTAAAACTTACCTCCAAGTCAATCCTGAGATTACTCCCAAGTATTTAAACATCATCCCCAAAAAATGATCCAAAATAAAGAACATTAAACCCTCCAATAACCCATATATATACTGCTATAAGAACTAATCACTATCCATATATAGGTGAATAATACTATACCTAACATGAATGACTATTATATTATACTTAATATATATAATTAATATATAATACTATATATATATATATAATATAATAACTATACTATATAATTATATAAAATATATATATTAATATAATATAATATATATATTAACATATATAACAACTAATATAAATACTATCACTTACTATATATTATATATATAATATTAAATAAATATATATATTAATTAATATATATAATTATCAACTATAATATATATATTACATATTATATACTTATTATATAACTATATATGATAATTAATTATACCCCTATATATACTAATAATATATATATATATTTATATAGTTTTATATATATCTATATTTATCTATACTTATTTATATATATACTTTATAATAATATATATATATATATATATTATTTAATATTAAACATTAATATATACTATATTATATATATATATATATATTACTAATATATATATAACTATTATAATATATACTATATATATATATCTACTCATTACGATATCATAATATATACTATATATATATTATTAATAAATATATTATATATATATATATATATAATTAATATATATATCATTAATTCATTCATACTATAACTTATTTAATTACAATATATTCTCATTCAAATGATCTTTATATTTTTCTTTCTCATATAATATATATTATTAAGCTAAAAGAATACATTACTATATATAAATATATCTACAATACATTATATTATATAATATTAATATTAATATACACTTAAATATATTATAACTAATAGATATATAAATACTATAAATATCAATAATACTATATATATATATAATATATATAATATATATATATATAATATACTATATATATTATATAATATATAATATACTAATATATATATATAGATAACATATACTATACTTACATACACATTATATACTATATATCATATACTTCATACTATAATATAATTATAAATACATATATATAATCAAATATATATACATCTATATATCAACTAAATATATATATACCTATATATACTATAATATGTATATATATGACAACTTGAATCAAAAGATGGATAACCCTATCAGATATACTAGTACATTCCAATAATAAATGTACTAGAAATATAATATATCATATAATATACACACTATATATATACTAAATATAATATATATATAAATAATAAATCCACCCACTATATATAATCTACACTTATAATATATCACTATATATTATATTACCTATATATATATATTAAATATTATATATACCATATATTTAACTATATACTATCTACTAATTAAAATCCTATACAATACGAACTATAAAGCGCATAATACGAGAGGTAATCTAGATCAAAAATTTCATAACTTGAAACTTTAATAGTCTTTTTATTTACTCTTAACCGCTTGCATCACAATCATTTGTTCATAAAAGTATAAATAATAATATAATAATAATAATGTAATTCAAATTATGCTTAAAAAGGTTTTTATCTATGTGGCAATGACCAATACATAATTAAACTTTGGTAATGTATTTGTGCATAATGATTGATCAATAATATAATAATCATAATTAATCACTAATCAGCACTAATTCAAATATCTCTATCTAATTACTAATCTACTGCCACTATTATCATTACTTGTCTACCCTACACACTTATACCAATAATAAATTACATAATACCATGTTGATCATCTTCAAAATACTATAACTTCCACAGCAATGTCACTCTCATCAAATAAATAATAAAAATTATAATCTAATAATCATAAAAGAAGACTATACACTAAGATAAATAATTAAATAATATAATAATAAATAATATCTACAAATTCAACAATAATCCCAATCCCAATATTACATAAAATTGTCTGAAGGGCCAAGATAATTAATATTGCATAGTCAACTATTCATTATAATTTGTCTATTATTATGTTATATAAGATAATTATCTCATATACAGTACAATATTAAATAATATAACATATATAATTTATAACATATAATATTTCATTTTATTATATTATATGTAAATAAAAATTATAATATGAACTAATTAATAATTAAATGAGATCCAATACATAATAATAATATATCGACTAATAAATAATGCGACTAGAACATCAATCATACTATATATTAACTCAGATAATAAAAGAATAACTAATAATTAAAATTAACATATAATATTCTATTAGAAGGATATGTATCATATATTATCTATATAATAATAATATATCCAAATAAGTGACCATAGTGTAATGAATGCATTTTAATTAATAAACTAAACACATAACTCATATAAATACACTAAACTTATAAATTGACAACTCTCACAATCACACTACTTATACTCATACTACTACTTCATCTCATCTCTCATCTCATCATCATCTCTACATCTCTCTTCAAACTCTCAATCATCTACTCATCACTCACCTAACTCTCTACTACTCTCCTCTCTAGCCCTCCTCTATCCGAATTAATTCACATAATTAATCTATACTCTTTAATAACTAAATAATAATAACTAATAATAACTGTGATGATTAACTATTACTATACTAATCAAAATATATAATATCTATGTCGGTACTACATAGTAATAATATCCAAATGAAATTACATAATTTTAGATAAATATAATATTATTCGATATCTAAAAGGATGCTCATATGGAGTATAATCATCGAATGAAGTATCAACTATGTGGTATCTCTCAAATAACTTAAACTGATAGTAACAGGTGTAAGTGTGAGTCTCTACAATTCGCTTAATCTAATATATAATATAAAGAGAGAACTATATAATAATTTGTATGAAATCTCTTTTTTTAGATCATTTACTTCTATAAATATATATATTATATATATATAATATATATATTATATATACTAATATACTCATATATAATAGTATCTATATATCATATACTATAGATAATATACTAGCTAAGAGTGATGTAGTGAGCCGTATTAATCATATATTATAAATATACTTATAAATCACTACTACCTACTTAAGGCTAGACTAGTGAAGTAATAATAATTTAGTATAATATATTTAAATAATAACCTAATAAACTTACTATACCTCTATATATATATAATCATAAACCTTATTTATATATAATTAACATAATATATAATATTATTATTTAATATATATTTAATACACTATTCATATTATCACTACTATCACTAACTATATTACTACAATTAACTTATTAAATACTATAACATACATATAACTATCTAAATATATTATAGATTAATATCAATACTAATATCATATATATAATTATATATATATTAATATATATATATATAATATATATATATATATATATATATTATATTTACTACTACTATATATAATAAGATTATATATATGATAGTTATATACTTAATAATAATAATATACTAAAGAACATAAATTCCTCACTATATTAATATAATATATTATATATACATCATATTATATTATTATGATAATATATAATATTACTAATATATATATAATATATATATAAGTATATATATATACTATATATATATATCATATATATATAGATACTTAATATACTATATATTATATATGATATAATTAATCCTATTATATAATATTATATAATTAAAATATATATATACTTCACTATATATATATATTATAATCTATATATATAATATATAATATATACATATACTTATTTCATAAATAAATACATATAAATATATATATATTAATACCATTTCCTTAGATCGATACTACAATTATCTTCAGTCATCGTGTAGTACTCATAGCTATACTAATCATGAACTACAAGAAGGTTCTGCTTTTGTATCTGCTGCACACCATCTCAAGCTTGTTGTAAAATAAAAATATATTTAGAATATTACAATTTTCGTATAACATCGATCGTATAGACAATATACTGCGACTTGAACTGCGTCAATAACAAGATCGAATAATACATATATAAAGATAGGAGATTGAATAAATCATACTTAAACGCAGTCGTGCTCTAGAGAGCAACACGGCATCGTGCGGATTGAGAAATTAAGATCACGCATACAACGTTACAATCATCAATACTCACTAGAAGATAACTCTCAACTCAGATTCTTCTACCAAGACTTCACAACGACACAACTCTGTCGGATTTTTAGCGTAATGTCGACTTCACATTCTTCTGTTTTCTACTAGTATAGAAAAGTATCGGTCTCGCAATTCACACAGATCGTTCTATAGCTGGACGTACACAAGAACGTTCTCTAAAGAGAAGAGACGATCTCAGCACTGGAGGGTAGAACTTAAGAACGTTTTCGATGGAAAATATGAAAGAAATTTGATCGTAAATAAAAGTAAAAGTAATAAGGATACAATTATAAAACTCTAACAGAGGATAGTAAAAGATGTAACTAGAGAGGTAATTGCATTGCCACCAACTGGTAAGCGTAGAATGTCTATTTTCTACATATTTACATTGTCATCAAACTAAGTTTGAAATAAATTTAGATTCCTATTCATAAAATATATATCTTAATCATTGCCGTGGCGTATTTCTTAACCAATACCTAAATTAAGTATTAACGTGCTGTAGCGTCTCTTCTCCTCTATCAATAAGAGGACAAATTGCCCCCTATAATTCATACTTTTAATTATTGTAGATCTAGCTAGTCGGACATTAACACTTATCATACATAACTCTGTCGCTACGCATTTCGCTCTGTCTCGAGCGGCTAGAACTACACCTCCCCATGACAAATATTCTCTCTATTTACATTGGACGTAGTTCGGCAAAACAAAGAATCAAACCAACAGCTAAAATGCAAAATGCGTGCATCTATATGAAACTCTATTACGAATCAACTCCTACCCTCTTGAACTGCAAAGATACACGGATACAGAGAGCGAGTAAGAGTGGAAAAGCGGTAATTATCTGACATTAACGCCAAAACAACGTAATTCTCTCGACTCGACAATTTCTAATATGTCATTAACACTATAATTTTTGTATCTATGACTGTTCTACTACATCATCAAAAACTATAAAATACCAATTTTCATAGTCTTCTTTTTGCCTACTCATCTCTAATACTAGATTCATAACACATTCTCTCTTCTTATACTGGCATGGATCTTATCTAATTCATCACATACATTTACAATGTTCTTTGTGAACATATAATATATGGCCTATATAACACATACTTCCTATAGCGATGCTCTTCCCACCTAATCGTAAATACCTCGGAATTCGCTTTACGATATTCACTTTATTCAAATATTTCCTCTCTAGTGAACCGCTCACATCTTATATACATGTTATCTTGATAACGTAACTCATATCTATTAGTCTCAATTAAATCTTTAGCATATTCTAATAAATTTCAAAGTCTCAATCCTATCACTCTCCTAATCTTAATCCTATATTGCTAACTCCTTTACTCTCTAGCTTCTATCCTATAGAAACTTTATTCTATCTCAATCTTACATTTTAAGTCTATCAACTGTTTCTTTATAGATGAGTCTATGAAACAATTCTCTGATCTTTTGATGTACACATCATTGAAACTCATGATCTACCCTTGTTTGAAGTCATTCGTGACTAATTTCTTGTACGTGTATCCCTCGATACAGTCTTTTTATATACATGTTATGGTGTAACGAATTTAATATCTCAAATTAATCTAAGGATATAACGCGCTCTTAAATTCATAAGCTTATGTCGTCGGGATTAATTATACTGATCACAGCAAATATTTGATATTCTTCTACAGTAACTTACTAGAGCTTTGAAACTATTTTACGTGCTACTACTATATATACGCACTGTAACCCATCTAATTCAATGGTAATATACACTAGAAACGCCTTTAATTATACTGGATACCTTATACCCTGAATGAGCATACGGTGATTCGTGATCGATAGCTGGCCTATATTATTTAAAATATTCCTGTTGATGAATAATTCATATGGTTCTACTTAAATCATAATAATATATGATTAACTATTTTTGTATTTATATTATTATGCATTTAATATAGTTTTGTATGGTTGTTATATAAAAGAATCTATAACGGATATAACCATAATTTCTGTACTATGTGTCTTGAATGCACTACTTTAATTATTTAAATTATATATATAGAACATTATTGTATTTTTATGTATTCAAACTATTTTGATATATATGTTATTAGATCTTTGTGAGATGTAAAATACCAGTTTATAAGTCGTAATTATTGAATATTCTTATTTAACCATTTATTCATTGCTTAATATGTATATGCGTGTGTATCTAATATGTATTTGTATGTTCTACTATGTCTTATCTGGACATTAATTAAGCCTTAATGCTTATGTGACATATATTAGTAAAGTTACTTTAACTTATACTGTATTTAGTTATTTAATTTATTGTAAATTAATAATTATTATTTATATTATAATTAATAATATACAATACATTAATTAAAATCCGTGAAGTTTAGCGCTGAGATAAGACAAATATATATATATACTATATATATAAAAGTAGTTATCAAAAAAAGCAATAGAGACACAGTTAATGAAAATGGAATCTAGAAAAATACAATAAATAACCTGCTTCAACAAAAATTTCAGCAAAATTTGTTTTCTTTTGTATACTTAAGATTTTTAATGTATAAAATATATTTATGCGTCTTGTATCTCTCATAACCCAATCACTGAAAAGTTTTGACAGTTCTTTTCTGTTGAGACATAATTTACATTTTAGTCTTCATCCTACATACGTATCTCCGTAAACACTATTCAACTCGCATACTAGTATACTCTCCGAGATACACCCCGTCCTGTTGTGCATCTTTGAATCACACCTCTCTCACTCAGTCAGTTTGTAATATACCTATTTATACTTCTAAGAACTCGACTACTACTCAGTACAGAAACTCACATCCCATACTTCTTAAGGCGCAAAAACATCGTCTAGTGGTCCACTTCAAAAAGAAAAAGATAAGACAAAATAATTAAAATCAACAATATGGAAAAGAGAATATGTATCTCTTCTTCATTATTACTTAACAAACTATTAACGAGGCCTCTCTATCTTATTATATTTCTTCTCTCTTCTAATCATTCACAAGCTATATATAGTTTGCATATCCGGTGGAGTTAGACATAACTTTCTCTCTGTCATATATTGGTGTACAAGTTCGTACTTTTTTCAGTGGTAACATTACTACTTAAATTCGGCATATTCTCTATATTAAAAACAACCAGGTTGTCTTGTGGGCATACATACTTGTACTCGCCACTGATTTTGAAGGGAATATTTAATACTTGTACTTTTTTCAATATGTTGGAAAGACTTTTGAATCGATAAACTTTGTTAAAATTAAATACTAACATATCTTTTTCAATATCTATATTTATACCCAATGCATCTATCTATAATATATATATATAATTTCTTTTTATCTATTTAATTTATAACACTAAATACAACAAATCCACTATAAGAATGTTAGTGAGAGCTGTGCTTCGCGGAGTGATAGCAAAACATACTAATATTCTTAGCGCAAACATTTCATAGCGTACTTACTAGTCCTTCTCATCCTATATTAATTAATTCCTGTGTTATATATGTTAATATGCATTACTTTATATATATATTTAATATCTTATTATACGAGTAACAGATTTATGTTTTGTGTGGTTAAAATATAATAGTATGAGTGTGAAATATACATTAATATATAACTATTAAAGTATACTTATATATATATTACTATATTAATTATATCATATAATATATATATATAAATACTATATAATATAAATATATAATATAATATATATATAATATATAATATAATAATGTATATAAAATATTTAATTCATACAAGAAATAATAAATCGATAGCATAATATAAATATAATATAAATAATTAAATAATAATAAGATATATAATATTAAATAACTTACATAAAAAACTTTTAATTAATTAAAATAATCCTAATTACATAATAATTACAATTTTACTACTAAAAATATCTATAAGAGATAATAATTTAAATATAATTATAATTATAAAGTTGATAAAAAATGAGACAGCCAATATTATATTATATAATAATAATAATAATAATATATTAATATAGTATAAATCAAATACCATAAAAAACCTAGGAATGTTATATATACATATTTCATTTTATAAAATGTATAATAATAATTATATAATTAATATATTATTATTTAATTAAATATATGTTTAATAAATTAATTATAATATATATGTTTTTCAGTATTTTATTGATGATACTTAATATAAAGATCAGCAGGATAACATAATAAAAGTAGATATTATATTTTAATACACTCATATATTATAATTATAAATATGTAATTAAATTAATAATAGGTTTAATAAATAATGTTAATTATTATAAAATTTGAATAATAATACTAGGACTCACAATCGAGCTCTATGTACATTTTAATAATTAATTTTGAGTTCGTTACCTAGGGAAGAAATAAGGTCGTATATACGCCAAACAGCTTGTATTCTCATATCAACATGCTATAATTTTAAGTGATATAGATCATAATGACCTATGACAATCTTTAGATTTGCGGTACTTAATTAATATAGCTTCTCCTCTCCTTTACAAGAATAAATCGGGTCAACTCCCTTTCTAACTTAATAACATCAATGTTTAGATCCTTCGTCACATCTGCTACGTTATTCGTAGCACATCGTAATTCCAATCGCTAACGTCTGTGTCATCCGTTGTTACATGCAGCTCCATATTGCATCAGTCAATTTATACTAGTGATCTCAAGTTATATACGAGAACAAATAACCATGTTCTCGAATAATTACCTTAAAACCTATATCATAACTACAATAAAAATAAAAAAAAATGATCAGTAATAATGCCATTCAAAAAATAATAATGTTTTTTTTATTCATACCATAAAAATGTTTCAGCTTTTTACTAACTTTCCAATAAAACAGCTATTAATCACCTCTTACTCTACTCTCTCTCTCTTATTTTCTACTCTCTCTTCTAATATATATATATTATATATATATATATATATATATATATTTATATTATATATTATATATATACTATATATAATATATAACATAGTCAATTATATATATATATATTAATATTATATACATATCGATATTATTTAATTAATATATATATATTACTTAATATATTAATATATATTAATAAAGATTGATATAAAAGCCTTGTATGTATAAAAGAGAGTTTTTAGTTTTAACATTAGATATGTGAAATCATATATATTACATTAATTATATTCAATTAATATATATAATACTAATATATATAATGATATAAAAAAATTAATTTGCTTACATCAAACTAGTGACTTTCTTTACTATGCATTACTTGCAACCTTTGAATGATGAATAAAAATTTAAGAAGCAATATCAATTTTTAGTCAACTCATAAAAATACTATTTATATATTATATATAATTTTAAAGAAAGTCTATGAAGCATACAATAATCACATTAATTAAGTCATCTCATTAAATATCATTCGAATTAAGTGTGAAATCGCTTATATATTAAATAATATTATATATATATTAATATATATATATATATTAATATTATTATATATATATAATTATTTATAATATATATATTATAGATATATATATATATTAGTATAATATATAATATATAATCTTTATTTGTCTAAAGCATTGTTCTATGAAATTTATTTTTATTTTTATTAATTTTTAAATTTATAAATTAAGAATATTTTTTTTTTAGTTAATATATTTTATATATATATACAGTGGCGTATTTAGGGGGGGGGGCCAGGGGGGCCATGGGCCCCCCGAAATTTCCTAGACACTAAAAAAAATTTAAACGTATCATATCCGTTAATAATATAAAGTGCAGAAGTTGAAATTAATTTATGTACATCGCCGCCTGTCAGGAACAAAATCTTTCGTAAGCCCATAGTTAAACTATAACTTGTAAAATCACATCAGTGAGAACATAATATGCCAACATTAGAATTTCATAAGCTGTAATTATTTGGAATAGAATGTGAGTAAAGCTAGATCTGTAATACTGAATACTGTATAAGTATGAAATTATAGCTATATATATGTTACAATGAGAATATAACAAATTCCTAATTAAATATAAATAATCAGACTACCATACATTATATATATCATAATTCAACCTCAACAGGACTTATTTATACATACGCACACCCATTTTTATATATAATATATACATTTTTGGATGTATTTAATATTTAAATATTTATTATGATAGAGAGATAGTATTTTTTAAATTATTTCTCTATGCAATTTGTCATACCGAGCTGGTGTAATGTGCCAATATTGAGAAGATAAAAAAGATTGCTGTAAATATTTTGCAAAGGAAGAATCCGATAAGCCCTCAAAATGAAAGATTTAGTTAAAAAGCAGAAAATCGTTAGATTTATTATGGATATAAGTATTGAATAATAATTGACTCAATACATCAGCAACAGTCATAGTTCTAGCCCAATAAACCCGAGCAAATAGATGGACTGTTCTTTTGTTACGCAGGTCATAAACTACAATTTCCCTAATATATATTTTTACATATCTTGTTTCCATAATATACTGGCATAATTATTTACTCTCACGTGTTTAATTGCTTCAGTTAGAATAGAAGCTTTTCATACATATAAGTAATCATTCTGAATAAATCCATACTTAACTCAACATTAAATTTGTGTAGAATGAAAGGCTAAATTGGGATTCACTCATACCTTACTATAACATAACATCGATACTAATATTTGAATATTAAATAAAAGTATAGAAGCTGTTTATATCCTAAATCTTAGTCGCTCACTCTCATTGTCAGTCAATATTAATATTATATAAACAATTCATCAGGTAAATTATTTTATAGTAATATGAATATATATAATATTATAGTTATTAATATATATATAATATTATCTAATATATATATATACATATGTTAGTGATTACATATATTATTATATTATTATATATAATACATAATTATATTTGTGTGCAGTAAATACTTGTATGCGTTAATGTCAGTAATGCTTACATGACCTTGTATTTTCTCCTTCTCGCTAGATGTTAGGCATAGTAAATCAAGGATATCAATAGTTGGAAATATAATATGAATATAAGGTAAGAGTATTTAAAAGGTTGTATATGAGTAGAAAATATTATTTAAGTGTAATACCTATATATATAAAAGAATACATTAAATATATATAATAAATTTAAATAAATTAATAATAAATATAATTAATTATATATAAACTAATAATAATTATATAATAATAATATAATATATAATAATAATAATTAATATAAATAATATAATTTTATATTTAGAATTTAATTTAAAAAATTATTTAAAATCTCTGATTGTAATAATAATTAAATTATAGAAATAATTATTTTATAGATTTTATTAAATAAAAATAATAATTACTAATATAATATAATATAATATAATTATATATAATAATTAATAACTAATAATAATTTAATATAATATAAATACATTAAATAATTAAATATAATTAATTAATAATAATATAATAATAAATTAATAAAAGAATAATACATAATATTAATAATAAATTATAAATATATAAATAAATAATTAAATATAAATAAAATATAATTTTATAATAATTAAATTAATAAGGAAAAATTAAATTATAATTTTAAGTATAAAATTTTTTTATAATTATAATATAATAATTAATCAATAAAATAATTAATAATTAATAATAATAATATATAGAATAATAATAATAATAATATAATATTAATAATTAAATAATAAATATAATTATAAATAATAATAATAAAAATATAATAATAATAAATAATAAGATAATAATATAATATATAAATAATAATAATTAATAATATAATAATAATTAATTAAATAATAATAATTTAATATAATAAATAATATATAATAATATAATAAATAATATAATTATAAATTAATAATAATATATAATATAATAATTAAACAATAATATAAACTTAAATTAATATATTATAATAATAATTATATAATTACATAATAATATTATAATAATAATATAATTTAAATTAAATAATTAATTAAAATAATATATAAATGATAATAATAACTCAGATAAATTTATTTTTAAATTAGTGACTCATAAAATAAAATAAATTCTAACTAGATGGAAATGCCAGGTCTGTATAATAATAATAAATAAATATAATAAAATAATAATATAATAATAATAAATAATAATAATAATAATAATAATAATATATAAATAAATTAAATATGTAAATTAATATCTAAAATTAATTTAAATAATTATATAAATATATCTTATAATTAATATTATATAATATAATAATTAATATAATATAATAATAATAAAAATAATTATAAATTAATAATAATAAAATTAATACATAATAATAATATATTACAATTATATTATATATAATTATAATACATAATTAAATTAATAATAATAATAATAATAATAATAAGAATAATAATAATTATAATAATTAATAATATCATAATAATAATAATATATAAAATATTAATTTTAAATAAATATAAATATTAAATAATAAAAAATTAAAGATAATAAATAATAAATAATATAATAAACTATAATGATAAATATAAATAATAATTAATATATATATAATAATAATAATGAATAATAAATAATAATAAATAATTATAATATATATATATATATTAATAAATATATATAATAATATAAAAATATAAATAATAATATAAAAAATTAAATAATAATAATCTAATAATATATAATTACTAAATAAATAGATGAATCAATAACTAAATAATCTTAAAATAAACAGTAAATAATATAATATATTATATAATAATATAGATAATAATAATAATAATCAATATACATTTAAATAATAATTACATATAATAATTAATATAAAATATAAATTAATAAATCAATACGGATACCCTACCTACTTCTACTATAGCTACTTTATCTTATAATAAATCTATTTAGATAACAAACGATATATGTATAAGGTACTTTAGTAATTATAAAATGTATTATAGTACTTTATATAATATATAATCGTAAATATTATATACCTGAGCATAAAGAAGCATTTGTGAGTAATATTATCTTGAGATTTTAATAAATACCTTCGAGGCTTTTAAAACCTCGAAGGTATTACTTCGTTTTGTTAATTAAAGATGTAACCATCTTAATTCTGTCCTTCGAAATCCCTAAATATTTTCCATCCTTCTACCCATGCTTTCATTTCAGAAAGATATCTATTTACTTTCTGATAATCATGCATTATATATTATAAATAAATAATACTATATATCTATAATTATATATATATTATATATTATATATAATATTAATATACTTAATTATATATATATATATATATTATATATATAATATATAGTACCTATAATATTTAATATATAGAATATATTATATATCTATATATAATACTATATATAATATATATATATTTTAATTATATATTATATATAAACTATATTATATATATATATATTAAGCAGTTTATATGATTAATGTGGGAACTCTGATAACTATAAATATAATGGTATAGATTATCTCCCAAGACTTCTCATGAAAAGACTCCCATTATGGGAGTATTATTTTTATTAAAATAGGTTTCTAACGGTTATCGCATTCTTCACTTGCCGACAATTATATCGTATTTTCGATCCCATATATTAGATAACTCTTCCTTTATCGAATGCAAAGTATTTCGCTTTCCCTTGCAAGTAATCTTGCTCCGTCAGTTTCGTCAGCAAACGTTCGTTTTCCTCTAACGACATGCGTTTCTTCCTTTCTATATATGATATATAAGTAAGTCATTATTGTATACGGTGCTCTTCTGATTCGTGTGTCTCGACTATGGTATCTCCCCTCTTAATATTTATTGTTTCGAGCAGAGCATTGGTATGAGGGTAACCTAACATAGCGGCACTCTCCCCTTGCGGACGTTCCGCTGTTTCGGAGACTTAATGAAATGCGTAGAATGATAAGTTATTTGTACGATCGGCTCGTGAAATGTCTGATAAGTAATTCTAGTTTATTAAGCGACTCTGTATTCAGCACTAATCTCGCCTAAATCATGTAGATCGAAGATATTGAAAAAAATCGTTGATATATAATGTAGATAAAATTGATATGGAAGAATATTTGCTGAACAATTTAACTCCTAAAGTTATGCCATAAAAAACAACCTTCCATTATTTCTTATAATTGATGGACAGCAGGTAACTTTTATATTAAAGAAGTAACCTAAATCTAACTTTCCAATAAAATTATAATAATATATATATATTATAATATTATTAATATATAACATTATATACTTATATTATAAGTTCAATATACTATATAATACTATCATATATATATATATTATTTACTATATATATATATATATATATATATATATATATTATTATAGTATAATTTATATCGTATATAATTAATATTTAATATATATACTAATATATATAAATATATAATATTAATATATATTAATATATTAATATATATATATATATTATATATATATAATATAATAATAATATTATATATATTAATATATTAATATTAAATAATATATATATATATATATATATATATATATATTAAGTTAATATATTATTATTATATAATATATATATTATATTTATACTATATATATATATATATATTTATATATTATATATTAATATATATGTATTAATATATAATATATATATATATAATATAATATATATATAATATACTATATATATATAATATATATATATATATAATATATTAATATATATATCACTTCAATTTTCTATTTTGTGAGTGGTTTTAGGTGAAATTATTTTTATTTATTTTTTTAAGTGTACTCTTAACATATTTAATTTAGTATTAGATGTTATAGCACTGTTAATCGATTTTTATAAAATTCATACTAAGAGGTTAATTAATACTTTTATAAAGGAACAAATTACTGAAATAATATACTATCAATTATTTTATAGTATTAAGTGTAAATTTTTTTTATACGGCTATATACGATTACGATTTTTAAGCTATATTAAACATTTAGTTTATGTGCTTATGATATAGCGTATATATATATAGTTTAGTATTAATACAAATACCCAAACTTACATTTTTTAGTCTATGCCCTTCAGAATATAGAATAAACAATATTAATAATATACTTATATATATAAGACTTTCTATAGCTTTTCTTATTAATTGTAGTGTTATATTTTTTTTATATTGTTTGATCGCAGAGGCTTTAAGTAATAGGTTTTATTTTAATGATTTATCAATGAGATTTTAGTTTTCCAGGTGTGACAATAGTTAATATTATAGGTGAACAGGTAAAATTTAATATATAAAAATATGATTTTATAATATAATTATTTTTTTTCTTTATATGATATAAACTCAGAGGTACTTATTATGGGTAATAGGTATTGTGTTTTATTTCAGCTAATATTTTGGAAATATAAGTAATATCAGTGATAATACTTTCATAACTTGCTTTTAAATTTTAATATAATGTACTAGTAAATGTAGATCCTCTATACATTGTGTGTGTGTTTAATTGCTTAAATGGGTGGTTTGCATATGCGTGGAGATGGACGTGGGCTTTGGTTTCCAATACACTTTGTCAAAGACGGTAGTTTGCATACTAATTTCGCATCAGTACCCGAATGCCACCACTCTTAGCTATCGTCCTAACCTATTGTTTCTGTCTAAGACATAAATATCTATTGGATTATTCCCTACTGGTCTTCGTGTATCTTGAAGCTTTTCCATAATTTTTGCCTTAAAGGAGGAGTCCGTGATTACACAAACAATGGAACTCCTGTGGTACGTCTCAAGAAACTATAACCTACTAACTATGACGTTCTAGGACTAAAATTCTATTTACCTACTGCCACAATTATCTTCTGTTTCTGCAACAGTTCTCCAATTAGAAAAAAATTTTAAACTTTTTTGAATATCTTATTTCTCACGAGACTTTTACATCTTTCCATTCAATTGCCGAGATCCTCTGCTTAGGGGATGTAAACGGACACCACACTGAATGACTGCGTTTCCCTTATACAAATCGGGGTGGGAGAAAGAAGCCAAATCGTTTTGTATTCTCAATAAGAGATAGGTGAACTCGTTCACTAACGCGAATGACTCAAAATTAGATCGTTCAGTAAACTAATTCAGTTCTTTTGAGTCTTTCGTCGTTCATTTTCAAGATATCACCAACTACCATATATAGATATATATATATATATATATATATATATTATATATAATATATATATATAATAATATATTAATAATATAATAATAACTGTATATATATATTATTCATACTTATAAACTATATATATTTATTATATATATTCTATTAATATTTATATCATATATAATATATTAACTTAATAATATATATATAATATTAATAATTAAGTGATAATATATTACTTAATTAATTTTATCACACCCGTATATTTCTCTTAAACTATAAATCCATAATTTTAATATAGTATTGTAATAAAATAAAAATTAATTAACAAAATATATATATATATTATTAATAATTACTTGAAAAAATTTATATTATTAATCTCACATGATAATTTCCACAAATATATTATAGAGAAAATCATTAACATGCGACCAATAAAAAATATCTGGTTCTGGTAAATAAAACTGGCTTATTCAGTAATATATAGGTATTAGTACCTCAATATAAGGTTATTAGTATCCCGAATTATCGAGAATTTTTATATAATTGAGTGATATAGTATAAATATATATAATGTTATAATTAAGATATATTTTACAAAAGGAACTAAATAAATAAATTTAAAAATTTTTCTTTTATAAAATTAAATATAAATTATTATCCTACAGTTGAAGTAATTTAAACTGATCCATTTTATTGCAAACGTAATATTATTTAAATTATATATAAAGTTATATATATATATTAGTCTATACGAAAAAATTAGTGTGTGTTAGAGAGTAGTATGTGTGAGCGTGACTAATATATATGATAAGTATAGTATTATAAATATTACTATGTATTTTATACTACTTTATCCTATCAATATTACGTATGTTCTGATGATTGTAGATGTGTGTGTGTTACTGTATATATCGACGTATCAAATAACTGGATAGAAGTAAGATAATATTATGATAATATATATATTGTATATATAATACTATTATACTATATACTATATACTATATAGTAGATATATATATATAATATATCGCTGGGTGAAGAATGAGGAAACACGATAAGTTGACATGGAACGGGCGAC
>JABUQX010025296.1:0-45813 GCA_015478945.1 Trachelipus rathkii | reverse complement strand
CAGAACCTTCTCCGAGGCATGCATAAAATTATAGCATTATACCTGTGTCAAGAGAATAATGTGAGTTAATTAGGTACCAGACCAACCTAATACTACCACCTAGTCCTTAGTCTACTGCACTTCATATCTATATAACGACACGCAGTAAGACTTACGATGTGGAGCAAATATTATTATTTTTACTTTCCCTACGTATGGATATAAGGGATGGGATGTCTGTAAGGTGTTGTCTAGAGAGGGGTGTGGATATAAAGAAAAATAGTGTAAAATTTAATATGTTTGTCTGGGAGGATAGAGTGTGGTATAGAACCGCATAACAGAAATGAGTCAGAATCACCATTAGGTATACATAACTTGAGAGGTAATGTCATTACTCTCATAACACATATATAACAAAATTGGTAGTTATATCACATATAAATATATATATATATATATATATTAATATTTAATATATATATATATATATAATAGTGATATATATATTAATATAAAAATCAAGTGAGATGAAATGGTCTTCGCTACATTCTTATGTAGTTTATATAAAAACTTTTTCTTTACTTATAGTGATTCACCATTTTGAGTAATTTACCAATAATTACAGATACGAGAAGGTAATTGATGACTTAATATAATTAAACTTTATTAAAATTATTCACGTCCCTGTATATATATATATTTATATATTATATATATATGATGAATAGCAGAAAGAATCTATTCAGGCCTTAATATTAAAATTATAAAATATAAAATCCTATACTTTCTATATCCGTATATTAATATATTATTATAATATATATATATATATATATATTTATTAATGATAAATATATATTAATATATATTATATTATATATATATATATAATATATATTATTAAGTATATATATTATATAATATATATATATATTAAAAATTATTATATTTATATTATTATTATTATATATTATTATTTATTGATTTATTATTATTAATTATTATTAATTATTAATTGAGAGCAATTTAATATTATTTAACAAAATTCTTAATATTGTTCAATTAATCGGCAAAATTATGAAATATTGCCGATGACGATGACGAATTTATAAAAAAATATTAGAACCGATATTTTGTACCGTATTGAACGATACGATTAATCGTCTCACCACATCACTACTAAATATGCAAACAAAAATGAATAGGAGAAATCCTTTATAGAGATATTGTATGCCAGTAATGATAAGGCAAAAAGAAGATTGGTGAAAAACTTTTGAAAATCCTATTAAAGGTGGTTGAAATACTTGACCACTATAAGGTGAGTTCTTTCATAGGTCACTTTGGGGGAAAATTTTTTCCCCTGACAGCACATAAGCATTTGTAAAAAAAAATAATTTAAAATTGCAAGATGTATTTTCATAAAACTAAAGAATCAATTGTAAATATGTTGGAATCAGTATGTAAATATTAGAAAAAGGAGAAACTAAAAAAGAAAATTGGTAATATATAATTATAATGGATTAATATGGAAACATAACTAACGTAATTATTCAACCGATTGGAAAATCATTTAGAAGAAATGCTATACTAAGAGGAGAGAAGGAACATTTTATAATTAAATATAAATGTAATATTTGATAAACGTTAATAATCAATAAAAACCAAGATCCTATCTTCTTAATTGGAGAATGAAAAATACAACAATGTATGTTGGCGATTTGGATAAAATTGTAAATAGGTAAAATCAGTAAGAAAAATTGTATATAAAAATTAATAAAAAGATTAAGATATATATATGAGAAATAAAGATTAAATAAATCTATATATTATTATAATATCTACAAAGAAAAATATAGATATAAATACAATATTAAAGAAAGAAAATTAGACAATTATTATTTAAATATACAGAATATATAAAACAGCACATAAACCTATAAAAGCACGGATTAGAAGATAATGTGTAAGTTATGTATATAAATGATAAGAAATATATACGATTAGTTAAATAATTATACGTTATATAAACTTAAATAATCAATCAAATAACATCCAACTGATCTCTACTTCGCAATTAGCGAATAAATAATGATTAGTGGGAGAGAAGTAAGAGAAAATGAGAGAGATATTGTGAATTATGTATAGTGTAAGAGGAGTGTAGTGCGATTGAAGAGTGGTCTTATGTCTCTAATAGTCGATATAGCGATCGGGCAGAGCTAATAGCATTCGGAGCTATCATGTATACATCCATGAAGCAAAGAAATTGCAGAATATTTAAAACAATCAAAGAGTCAATTGAGGAGGAGGAGGAAATTGTTGTATTTCACATGGGAAACCACACAAAAAAATAATAAATAAAAGCAAGCATAGGGGAAAAGAATATGCTTCAAGAATGCAATGCAGGCTTTAACGAATCTATTATGATATAAAAGAAGAAAAGTTATTTAAAGATTGGTTAGTATATTGTTATAATTTTTTCTCAAAACAAGTAGTATTATGAAACTAACGAATTAATATTGGCCCTGAAAATAAGCTAATATATTTATATATCATGAGGACACAATCTTATATGTCAAACAATAATCCTATGAGAGAACGTGAGGAGCTTGCGATCTACAATATATTCACAATGATAATAGAGCGTCTAGAAATCGACTTATCTTGATAACTTGTGTATAATGAATTATCCATTCTAGTTATATCGAGAAGGTATCAAGTGATAAAGTTTATTATGATTCACAATAATTTTTGCCTGATAAAGAATAGAAACTGGTCGTTGCATTATTGATAGTTGTAAGGATTTCGTAGACACTATAAATTTAAAAAGAGAGAAAAAACATTAATGATGCAGACAAGACACGCGTAGGTACCAATTCCATGGTTGCTCTATTGTACTCTTCGGGAGAAAATGGTAGCGAAAATAAAACACTAAAACATCGCCATTTGGACATAATTTATAAACAGCTTATATATAGGTCACAAAGTTTAAAGAAAAATTGGATATTAACATAGCGATGAAATACTCCATACGAAAAACAGCTTTTGATTTTGTTGAATAAACTCAAATACAGTATTTGAACACTCTAGTGTCCTCACACTTAACGCAAGACTATTACCATTATTTCTAATAACAATTGCCAGCGCACTATTATGCACCTAAACACTAAGAGCGTAATATCAGAGTAGTAAAATTAGATACACTTATCTTTGAGAGATAATATTGTATAGAAAAGATACTATTAGAAAGTATATAGTGAGAGAATATAGAAATTATTTGTAATGTTAAATATATAAAAATATAAATAAAAATACACACACACACAAAGACCGTATGTTGGAGTAAGAGATATACACATAATTAAGCAGAGGTAAAATTTAATTGTTATATAAATAATTATTTAGCGAAAACAATATATTGACGATTGGATGTTGGTGAATTTGGGAATAATAAATTTTTAGTGATAGTAGATCATGCAACAAGATATACACAGGCAGTAAGTATGGTAACAAAAAGTAAATAAACTAAAAGTATGTAAAATGGTAAAAAGAATGGCATCCTTTTGTAGAAAAATGGATTATATATATTAAAATTTGCGGAAGAGTCTCTCTCTCACCATGTGAGCACTAGAGCGTAGTAAAAAGCAAAGAGAAGAGAGCGCACAATTTCAAAAATCTGTATGAGAGTACTAGGTAAAACCACTACTCATCTAACATTTCCAATGAGATTTTTCGCGAAATATCCTACATATATCACCAGGAGTACCACTTTTAAGCAAGCCTTGAAGCCCTGCAGAGAAATTGGGATATAAAAGCAGTCTGAATCATTTAACAAATAAATGACTGAATAGCCACGTCGACCTAATCATATTACTCTCTACACATATGGAATATAAATATCAAGTATAACAGACGCAGTGTTAAATACCAAAATATAGACATGATCATTCGAAAGATAGAGCAGAGAAATAGTTTGGCATGGGCGATTTTTGCTTAAAATGATGGAATAAATATAGTGTTTATAAATTAAATATACACACCCAGCCGAACCTCTTCTCACATTTGCAACTGAAATGAAAACGTCGGATATATGAGGATATCAAACATATATATAAGATTAGTTGAGATAAATTTTATAATTAAATAATTAAGAGTGAAATAAGAGAGATTACAGATAACATTTAAATAATATAGACCATGCTAGAAGAATAAACATAGAGAATGAAAGTTCAGAGAAAATAAAACGTTCACATTATATAGGAGTATATAAGAGAACATAATATTATTACCAATAAATAATTATAAATATATATAGGAGGAAAGAACTCTTTTATTTATAACAAGTAATATCAATTGTAAAGAATGGAGAGGACCTAAGCTAAAGTAATGTGTGTTAAAGTATAATGGAAAAACCATCATCGTTAAAATAACATGGAGGTTATTACTTATTATAAGAAGCTGTATCAAAAGTTCTACTCAACAAGTAATTATCAAGTAAGTTAGAATTAACATGAAAAAACTAAAAGATACTTTGAATAAGATTAAAAAGTAATGACTATGAAAGAAGGGAAATGAAAACAATAGCATAGATAATCTTAAATGAGATAGTAATAATATAAGATTAATAATAATATGGGCGTCAAATATATTTGTAAGAGATGTCACTAAACTTCATTTACAGATGAAACTTGATTATTAAAAACCGAAATGATTGATCAATTAATAGATAATGAAAATTTAAAGTTATATACACGACAGATGGCTAATGAGCCCTAAGACCATATGATGATTATGAAGAAAGATTGACTAACAAAAAGTGACGAGTGAAAGAGCAGCGCGCGTCAAACTTATCGTAGTTAGTTTTTTGATGCAGACACACAAAAGAGGAAAAGTACTACCAATCTCCAAGGAAGATGAATTTATATCTTCAAGCTAAGGGAGAAGTTGTTCTTCAAGGGAAAAAAATAAAAAGTAAGAATATAATCAGGAGTATAGAAATAAGATTTAGTTAATAAACAATAACAGCGAGATTTGTAAGGCACAGATATGTATAAACAGGGATCACTGGCACATCATATATAGAATTGATGTCTATATAATTGAACTATACGGAAAGAATTGTGACAAAAAATATACTATTCGAGAGCACTATAATCAATTGGAATAGAGAATAGTGAAAATGATAAAGATTAGACAGAGGAAGAAATCAATGTCTAGATGAACATAGCTGAGTTCCTTCAAAAGAATTGTTGAAGCATATTCTCATCAGGAAGAAAAAGTAAGCAAAATGAAACATCTTACCAAGAATGACAGTTATTAATACATACATGGTTCTCTCTATTTTTTTTATTTGTATATGATATGTGATGAAGAGCGAGGAGGCGCGATAATGAGGAGAGAAGAAAATTGGAGAAAGAGAGTAATTATAATAAGGTATCTTTTATTGCCGCGGAGCGATAAGAGTAACAGATAACATTTGAGAGATAGAAGATATGAGAGTCATATATTAAAATGTCAAGTATATGGGCATTAGTGGAATACAAACATGTATAGGAGAGTCAGAAATCTATGTGACCAAAGATTAATATTACAGCTAGATAGTAAGATGAAGGGCGCATTTATATATAATATGTCCAACACAGTGGGAAAGGAAGAGATACACTGTATTGTCGGATTTCCCAGAACAGGCAGACAGGTTTTGCGCGAGTGCGCGAAACACAGGCAAATCAGACCAAGATGAATATTAACCCGGAATGCATAGCTCACAGTAAAGATAGGACAAATAATGGGCAAAGAGAGAAGCGCCAATGCCCGAACATTACTCCACTGCGCGATGTCCTCTTATTCATGTCACGCAAGTGATATACGCGCATACGTATCACGCAACAGATGGTTCAGGAGAAGTTTTATCCCTAACCTTACTATGCATCGCTCGCACACTATATACTAACCAGAATTTTAATAGATGGTACTTTTGAGGAGAATTATAATATAATAAAACAGTATATAATGGATTTAAATATGAGGATGCTCTAGTCACTTAATGTAATTGTAGTATAATTTATATCGTTATTAAATAAGACAATTACATTTATAAAATAGGTTACTATAAAACAAAGTAAAGGGAACTAAACTTTATATTTATAATGAATGAATTCATAAAATTTTTAATAAGGATTATGTTCTAATGTAGATGTTATTTTATATTTAAAACACATTTAGAAATGTAAATAAATATGAAATACTTAATAAAATATATAAATAAAATTAATAAGATACTATATTATCCAATATCAAATAGGAGTAAAAAATAGTTGAAAAACACAAATTTTATAATTTATGAGAATTTTAACTAAGAATTAACTAAGAAAAAGGTTAGCAAAGTTTAAATGTGAGATGATTACAAATAATAATGGTCAAAGATATATATAGGTATAAATATATAATGAAATTAAAACAAAAGATATTAGAAATAACTGAATTAAAAATTAAGAAAAAATTATATAATGTTTAAAAATTATTTAGGAAAGTAAATTGAATGGCAAGAAATACGAGATCTAATTTATTTATCTAATAATATAATATATAATATATTTTAAGAAATAATAGAGCAAAGGGAGAAAAAGAAAAAGTAATGCAAAGATTATACTAAAGAACTTATTAGAGATAACAAAAAAAAATATACAGAGAAATATTGACAACTAATATACATACAAAATAAATAATGAGTAATTTTGAGTAATTCACTAATATATATAATACTGGTGGTTCTATCAATTTCTAATTAAGAAGAAGGAAAAAAAACTAGACAATCTCATAAATGGTGAATAATTGCTAGTAGATAAAAAATATAGAAAAAGGAGGATACCACCGAATGAGACTATACGAGTTATGAGAAATCGAAACAAATCAATTGAGGAGATACAAAAGACTAAAACACCAATGTCCTCGCATTATCTCACGTCTATAATCAAGCAGAAAGTCATACACTAAGCAATACCTGCTCGAAAAGGTATAGGAAACACATCATTGATAGCTCACACATTATGAAACCTAGAATCAACAAGACCTGAAATGGACATGAGTACGGGAGAAACCTTCCACCAATTGATGAAATCTTAAACCATATACCCTGACAACACTAGAGGTGATTAGTCGAGTAAATCTAGATTAGTAGAAAGACCACCATCACTCAGATACACTGAGCATGTTTCGTTAAGATCAAATGAAGAGACTTAGTATTAGAACATGGCTAATGGAGAGAAATATATAGAACTGCACTACACGCTGTGAGAGAACCATGAATAAATACCCAATAATATATCAAACCTCATAGATATATATTCAAAAAGGCTGATAAGAATTGTTATGGTAGTATTTGTACATAGGCGAGACCATCGATCTTAAAAGAAGGAATTACAAACAAAACATGAATTATCCAAATCTATTAGGTCAAAAAAAATGTGTATCACAATGATAACTTTTCTCGAAAAGAGGAGAAGCCATGTCATGAAAATAGAAAAATGAGCTCGGAGGACTATATCGTATCACACGACACAGAATCATATCTTCAAATGTTTTAACTCCCTTCACCTATTAAAATAGGAACAACAATAATTTTGACGGAGAGAGCAGACACACGGTCAGAAGTATATTGAGAATATACCCAACATAATTAATTTAAAATCATATCCTAATACTTCAGGATAAAGAGCAATTATATTTTGATATTCTACCCTCTATATTTAGTATATATGATATTTATATTGTCATGCTTTTTTATATTCTTATATGTGTAATTAGTCAAATAAACATCAAGAATTATTAAAACAAAAGTATGTTTCTCAATATAATTTAATTGAAGATTAAAATTTTTTGACAATGTTTCATTAAAACAATCATTTATCATAAGATTGTTTTTCGAATGGAATCATTCACAAAACTTAGAGAAATAGCATAATAAGGAAATAAAAGAAATAACAACTAATATAGCAATTAAAATTACACGAAAATTTATAAGAAATGAATAACTTATAGCTACATATAAAGTAACACTTCAATTTCGATTTTTCTAAGTTTATAGTAGAAGCTCAAGACACAAGAATATATGTGATACTAAAACGGCGAACAATGTCAAAGACACGCGTATAATATAATTATATGATAAGTATTAAACTCTTAAGATATATTAGTTAATATTTAACAAAAGTAATATTCTTTCAATATTTATTTAAAAAGATCTACATGTTCACATATTTTATTTTACATTTAAAATACCTATACCTGATATCAAAATGAAATAAATTTATCTATAAGTAGGTCACAATATATGATATAGTTACCGTAATATAGATATAACACCATTTTTTTACTTAGTAATTATTTTTATTGTTTAATAACTTGACCAATAAATGATTTTTAGATTATGATATTCACCTTTATGGAAACAAAATTTAAAAAAATAAAAAAATATTTGAAAATTTTTTTTAAATAATATTTTCTATTTTATTAAAATTAATACCTTAAAAAAAATTTAATGTAAGTAATATAAATGAATAGTACAATTCTTTGTTATCACGTAATTGTAAACTAAAGCTCACTGAATAAATTTTGATATTGATCATGTGAGGTCGGAGTCGATGAAGGGGAGAAGAGCAAGAGGAGGGAGAGCTTCTCAGAGCTCTCCCTTCCACTTTTCACCCTTAGAGAAATTAAATGTGTTTCTCTTGTAGCCCACGAGGCGCAACAAAAACATTTTTAGAGATACTACACATAAACTACACAGTAAAAAAAATTCGAAACACTGTAGATTGGAGAATATTATAACATTTATTGACTAGGTTATATTATTATTTGGCGACTGTCTCCACTCGCATCACATAATATTCCTATATTATGCAATGAGATGTCTCGATATCTATGTGGTCGAAGAGTATATATTCTGACATGAGATAGAGAAGAAGTAATAGGCATCAATAATTTGTGTACTCTAATTGAAAAATGAAAATATATCTGTAAAATATAAATGACTAGTCACAGTAAAGAACACACCCGAAAAAACAACATTTTTAGAGGGCAAAAAATAAGCTAGCAGTTCTTGGTGTTTAAAATTAGGAATCAAAAATTATCGGCTGAAATTTATCGATTTTTAATGTCCTATTAATTTTAACAGGGGAGTGAAATATGGGTAGCTTACAGCTCAGATAGAAAAATTTGAAAGCTATTCACCCTGGAAGTACAACTATAGACGCCCTAAAGGGCTTTTGAAATGACCAGGTATTCAACAGTAATTTTTTATTTACTATATTTTAAGGACATTTGAATCATAAGCTAAATCAGCCTCTAGTACTATCACTCTAACTTCAAGCAATGGAGTTAGTGAGCTAAGGTTTTAAATTATATAAGTAGCTCAGAAATTAATTGAAAGGCACTCATCTAAGTAGCCAAGAATGGACCTAATAGTATTCTAATATACGTGACCAATTACCATAAATGAAATTGCACTTTTTATTTCCAAACTGTTAAACATAAGGACACTGAAAATGAAAGGACTACAAATGACCCAGAGAAAATATGTTTTGAACTTTTTAGGGTAGAGAAATACAAAAAAATCTGGATACCGCCATCTGTATATATATAAATAACTATAATATACACATTAAGCTATACTTTTTAAATATTTAGGGTTCAGAGAATAAATTTTTATTACTTTTATTACTTATATAAAATATTGGAATTTTATATTTAATTATAACAGTTTTTATAAAAAGTTATAATAAATTTATTAATATTAAACATATATATACCTGATGTAAATTAATATATATATTATCCCACTAAGCGTTATTGTTAAATATTGAAGTTCAAATTTGAGCCAAATATTGTAATAAACATATATAACATTTTAAAAAAAATACTTTTTAACTATTTCATAAATTATATTATCAGAAACTTAAAAGTCCACATCCTATTGAAAATAATGAGTCCTACTACTTATAGACTACATCAATAAGTTATGGTAACATGATGACTCACTTGAATAGCTGGGATTGAAATTTAATATGTCCCTCCTATACCTATAGTAAACGATATACGCTCACTGGAATGGAATACCAGATTCCTAATCTGAATACCAGGGGATATTGAGTAGTAAGATTTTATATCAAATCACAACTCATTAATGAAAAGCCCTCAGCTGCAGTGTTAGGAAGGGTTACAGAACATTTCCTTAGGAGGCCTAAAAGCTCAAGCAGCCTCGAAACAATCACTAACTCAAACTTTTGAAAAGTTCGTTATTTTATATCGAGGGCGTTGATGAAACGAATACGCTATTCCAAGGATAGCATGAAATATTAAATAGAGAGAGAGGAAAATAAGGATATTCTGTTAGGGAATTTTGAATATAAAATAAATTATAAAATTTCATCCCACATTTGTCATAACTTTACTTGAGCAACATTTATTTTCAATATTTTTATTAATAAAAATAGCCACATTTTAAGATATCAGATATATGCAGACTTGTGCTGTATACATTAAACTTGCGCTTGCATTTACGTTCTAAATTGTTTACAAAGATTTTGCTTAAGTTGGGCTGCATGTTTTGCATCATAAGGCGCAATTGTATATTAAGTTATTAAGTGTGGAGAGGGCACTCTATGAATGCATGCAATATCTTTTTATGTTATATCCTTATATGTGTTTTTTCCTAACTTTTCTTTTTTTAAAAGTTTATTTTATACTTTTTGGTGTTCGTCTCTTCTCGCTCTATCTCTTATTATTGGAGGAGGAGGGAGAGAGAGAGTTTGCAGGAAAAGTTGTATAATCCGGTAGGAAAGGTGGCTGTGTAGCATAATTTAAAATCTTTGGTATTGGTAATGTGAAAGGACTTAACTAATAGATCTTTAGACTTGAGTCACGCTATAGGTTCCTTGACCTAGTGGGAGATGTGTTCTTAACTCAGAGATTGATAATGTATAGTAGTAATAAAACTATAGTCTGTAATAAGTAGGTATAATATATGATCAAAGGTACATAAATAGTGTTTATTCAATGGACAATCTTACTGGAGGGTGATTTAGTCGCTTGTCCTGCATTTCTAATTTAAAAAGAGTATAGAATTGCAACTTACATCGAAAGTAGTGAGTGTGAAGGAAAAGGTAAATTATTTGAGAAGATAAATGAAAGTATGTTGATGAAATGGTTTGTGATCATGGTGGTAAAAGGATGGGATAGTTCAGATTTGAGTCAAAATCAGAATGTTATATAGTGGTTGAAGTGTGATTTGGAATCGACCGCTTGAGGATCAAAAGAAAAAGGTTAGAATTGAGTTCAGAAAACGGAAATGCCCTGGAGGAGGAGTAAATGTGAGTTTTGGCAGAGAGCGATGAAAGAAATGGGTTTCATATATAATAGTGGATGTGAATGGCAGTGAGTTTTGTGTTGAGGTATGAGTATGGTTTGTGGACTCCAACTGGACAAGGGTATGAACCCTACATATGACAGAGCATGCCATAGTGAAGGGTCGTCGAGGGTCCCTTGGAATCGCTACTCTAGGCCGTGGAACTTTTCCGGACTGGCGACTAGTTCTCACTAATCCAATTCAGTGTATCACCCCAAAACAGGAGTAAGAAGTGGCGGTAGACGCGGGTGTAGGTGCCTCTATCCCTTTCGATGTGGAACATATTACACTCTTGAAAACGTACTACTGTAATTCTGTATATTACATGAGTTGGCACATGGTTGACCGAGCACCTGTTACGCGCAAAGTCATGAAGGCAACGAGAGGACAGCGTCTGGAGCTCGATTTATATAAATATATCTACTATATATATATATATGAGACCGCCTTTAATATACCTTTTAGTGACGAACCTCGTCAACAGTCTGACCATGTAAAAATCCACTCTCATAGTAATGACTTCACGGACCGTGGAACGGACCCTATACGCTTAATGTGTATATCTATCGTCATATTAGTATGTAGGGATTTTCATATAATAATACCTTGGCCCAGGTGTTGACCAAGTATAACCATAACTAATATATATACGTACGCGTCACAAAACCTACAGCCATTCACTCCTATTATGCACCATTTTTCTCATAGCATCTGAGCTAGTAAACTTATATAATTTCTCTCCACTTCTAGGCATATCCTTTACTGAACCTATCAATCCACTTTTTCTCTACTCGCGTTCTCTTCTCACAGGATATCAATTGTGCTGCTAGCATTCAACTCAACACTACTTATTACATTCTTCTACTAATGAGAGCTCTATACTCTACGACGCTATCATTACACACACTCTTATGTGCCTCATCTCTATTAACAATACAGTAAATTTACCCATCTACAAACACGTATCTTCATTTTCATCTTCTATGATACATACTAACATATATAAGTATAATGAATTATGTATGAAAGTTCCAATTTAACATATATAGAGACTTTATTTTGAGTGAGATGTAGAATATATTGATTTTTTTATAAATGTATTTAAATATTAATAAGTTTATTAATAATAATTATTATCATTAAAATAAGTGAATGTAACTTTTAGTGTAATATTTATTATTATAATTATATTTATAATTATAATATTATTTTATAGTATTTTATATCACTATTATTTAATATCTTATATTATAAGTATAAAAAAATACTATTTTTGAGTAAAATAGAGCTTCCGTATACTACAATGAGAAACGAGATAATTATCGAGAGACTTCGTATTTTTGGGCTCACAAATACTTTCTTGTGCTCATCTATCACTCTCTCTTGCTGAGTAAGAATATAAAGTTTTTTATTTTAGAAGAGTTAGTCCATTTCTAATTGTAAGAGTACACGTGAAGACGTCTATCTATCTCTCTGATATTATGTATGTATTCTCATTCTATAATTAATTGTATACACTAAAATATATCGTAAATCTCAGATTGGTAGCAGATCAATAAAGAGTGCTTATAGAAATTTTACTTTAAATCTACTTTATATATGTATAAATAACTCTCCTCTCTCTCTCTCTTCTCTCTCTCTCTCTTATTACTTCATCCTCTTATTATAACCTCTCTCTAATATCTCTCTCATCTCTCCTTACTTATCTATCTAAATCTCTCTCTCTGTTCATTCTATCTATCCTATACTATATTCATAACTCTACATCTCTATCTGCTCTCTCTATATCTATTCTTACTATCTATATATATATAAATATACCATATATAATATATATATATACTTAATCTCTCTATCACTCTCTCTCTACTATATATATATATATATATACTAATATATATATATATATACAAATATCAATATTTAATATTTTTTAATCAACTGTAATTTTAGTGTTTAATGTGTTTATAAATTTTTTTATTATTTTTTTTTAGGTTAATTTATAATGGATTCTAAATTAGCGAAGGAAAAGAAAGTAGAGACTGCTGTTGTATGCGCAAAAAAGTGGTGCCTCACTACATTCAGTTCCTTGAATATGGATTGAAAGAAGTTGGTTCGAAAAATAGCCATCTAGGTCTAGACCTTACCACTACAAATTATTTCGGAAAAGGCCATCTAAAATCAACCATTTATAGAAATAGAGTCAGGACAAAAGCCCATCGAACAAAGTGCGATATTAATTAATATCTAAAGAAATGATACAGCACAGAAAAATCCGTTCAAGTATGTCTATCATTGATAGTAGTCAAAATTTGACAAATAAAATGCTAATTTTGGTATAATATTCAAATGAATCCTATTATTTTTAGCTTTAAAAAATGTTCTCTCATTCAAGTAGCTTTGGTTTTATTTTCATCTTGGGAATAAATAGCACTGTCATGTACTGCATGAAGTAGAGATCATGCGAGTTATTACAAAATTAATACTGTTATATAAAAACATTACTGATACTGATCAATAAGTTTGCTAAATGTAGTTCTATAAAAACTCTACATAATTTTAAATAAGGATATCTACAAACAATATATAATCTGGCCAAACAAATATACTACCATGCATTTTACTTTAATAGCGTTAACTAATTTATATTAGTTATAATATGGACTATATATAAATTACTTATTAATAATACCATCATTGGTTTAGTATGTTAACACTAAATAATAAAAATAGTAATAAAATTAATAAACACACACCACCATCTACATACCCTCATCATCCCCCTCATGCTCTTCACCACTTTGCCTACTTGATGGTGGGTTTGAACCCTGCGATGTGTTATATTCCAAATTAGGAGGGATCCCATCAACCAAATACTGGACGGCTGTGTATGGGTTATTAAAACTAGCACGCAACGCTCTTTCTACCTGCAAAAGAAAAAGAAACACTTAAATTATGTCTGACAATATAAAAATACTGCTCTGTGCCTTTGAACTATTTTATATTAAGTTTCAACTGACAAAACCATACTTAATTATTTGTTCTTCTTCTAATTACATTTTACTTTATTTTCCGTCCTAAGTCTCATCAGCTATAATACCTAGCGAGAGTATAATAATAAAAAAAAGGGCACATAAGCACGGTTTTCAACTACGACCCTTTAATTAGATTAAGGGCTCCTTACAGAAGCCATACTGAACTGGAAATTGGGGAAAAGATCATAGCAGTAAAGATGTTTCAAATAGAAAGACTGACAAACTTAAATAGAAAGAGCAGAAGCAATGTAAGAAGAGAAATGGGATAAATGTTTAAGGGTTAACAATACAATTTTTGTTTGTGCATAGGCTGAATGAAAACATCCTTTCCAGTAGAAGAGATAAACACAGATCTGACAGGCAAAGGCAGTACAGTTTCCCACGGCTGGATTATAGTAAATTTTGAACCATAGGAGGTATATGACAATCTTAAGTTTTCTTACTACGGTAAGTATTAAGCTAAGAGAGGACAGAGATCACATTTTTATAAAATTTAAAATTAAGCATCCAATAGTGGTAAATTATAAATGGATATTGCCCAAAACAAAAAATATAGAGAAAGCTTTGGTGAAACCTCAGCTTTGGCAGAAACTAAGACAGCTGCAGAGTTACCAGGAAGGAAAATAACTATCGTAACAGTGCCAGACGAATTACAGGAATAGGGTCCACAATGATTCCCTCCTATTTTTGATATATCAAGGATGCATCACTTGGTCCGCATCTAACGTGCCCTCTTGTTAAAGTTTCATGCAAGGGACGTCCCTTGGAATCAACACACCAAGTAAGATCCCCAGACCTTTGTTCTCTAACCCATGAACCATCACTATGACACTGTGTAATGTATCTTTCTAGGCCGGTAAGAATCACCTTAAATATCTGATCTGTATATTCTGAAACTTCTCCTACCAAAGCATAATCAATGCAATTGAAATTAAAGCAGTATGATCTTAAGTTCTGTCAGTGAGCGCGACTTTCTTTGATAATCTGAATGATGTTTAGGAAACGGCAAGTAGGAGCTTCAGAGTGATTGTGCTAGGCGACTTGAATAGTTGGATAGGTGATCGAAAAAGGGCTGACATAACTGGTGCCTTTGGAGTTGCAGGAGGAAATGAGAATGGTAGGACGGTGATAGAGGTGTTAATGAATGTGTATGGGTGTGATGGAGCAGGAAGAAATAGGTATTTTGTTTGGGGAGGAGGTAACAGGTAGAGTGAGAAAGTTGAAAAATGGTAAATCAGCAAGTACAGATGGAATTACCGGTGAAATGATCAAGAATGGAGGCGAGATTGTAAATCAGCAGATATAGATGGAATTACTAGTGAAATGATCAAGAATGGAGGCAAGATTGTAATTGATTGGATATGGAAGTTGTGCAACAAAGCATTTGTGGAGGCTATAGTTCCGAAGGATTGAAGGAGAGCAGTAATAGTACCCTTATATATTGGTATGAGGTGAGGGGAACTGTAGGAACTATAGGGGAATTAGTGCATCGAGTTCTGTAGGGAAGATATATGCTGTATTTGTCGAGTTACTGACGGACTGACTGGCAAAGAACAAGGTGCATTTAGAAGTGGTAGAGGATGCGTAGATTAAATTTTCACATTGAAACAAATGATTCAGAAAATAAAAGAAGAATAAATTGTATTTAGGTTTTATGGACTTGCAACACACACATGACAGGATTAATAGGGCTCTGTGGTATGTGGTGTAAAGTGATAAATGGTGTTGGTGGTAGGCTTCTGAATGGAATCAAAAGTATGTATGACTATTGTGAAGCGTTAGAAGAAAAAATGGGAGTGGACAGTAAATTGTTTAATATTAATAGTGGAGTGAGGCAGGGATACGTTTTGCCACCTTAGTTATTTAATTTGTATATGGATGGGATGACGAAAGAATTAGAGGTAGGGGTGGTAAGGGAAAGCGTTAGACTGATAGAGATGGAAGAAGGTGAAGGGTGCCCTGTTGATTGTTTTCTGATCATTTGGTTTTGTGTGGCGAATCTGAAGAAAGTTTGAGTTAATAAGTAGAGGGGTTTGGTAGGGTGGCTAAAATGAGGGATTTGAGAGTAAACATAGATAAGAAAAAGGTGATAATGTGAGGAGAGTCTTAGGTGTGAAATAGTGTTGGATGGTGAGCAACTGGAACAAGTATCTGAGTTTAAATATTAAGGCTATATGTTGGATGAACGGGAACGGATGATGCAGTGAAGTATAAAAGTTGGGAATGGTAGTAAGGTGGCTGGTGCAATTAAATTCTCGGTGAATACAAAGAGAATAAGTCATGAGTGTGCTAGGGTTTCGCATGAGGATATGTTGTTACCAGTGTTAATGTATAGTAGTGAAACTACGCTGTGGAATAAGTAGTATCGATTTAAGGTACAATCTGTTCTGAAGGACATCTTAGGGGTGTGTTAAATGTGAGAATTGATAAAATGAGGAATGAAAGTGTTAGGGAACTGTGTGGTATAAAGAAATACGTAAAAGAGAATAAACGAGAGTGAATTAAGATGGCTTGGTCATATGGAAAGAATGGATGCTAGTCGGTTGGTTAAGCGTACATGTCTAGTGGTGAGTACTGGGAGATCAAAGAAAAAATGGATTGGATTGGGTCAGTAAAGGTATGTCAGTTTGGCAAAGGCAAGAAGAAAATTGCATAATATTAGTGAATGGCGGAGTTTTGTGAGGGGGATATGGTTGTGGGCCTGGCAAACGGAATGAACCCTACATTGAAGAGATACCATAGTGATGGTCCATTGTGGTCTTGTAAGTCCAAGGGTGATTTTTTTTTTTACTGTGACAGGTCCTCACTTATGGGTATGAGACTATGAGGGGATGATAGTGGTTTCCTTTCAAATATTATCATCACTCAATCCTTGCCCCCCCTCTAATGAACTTCCTTGCCTACGCCCATGCCAAGTCGATCGGGGAAGGTGCCTGCGGTGCAGTAAGTGGAAGAGGTCTTGGTGAATCGCCAAGGGAAGCTGAATTCTTTGAGCTTGCGCCAGGATTCTTACATGAGGTACCGATTGCTACCGGTGATTAATTGTGATAGAAGGCAGATCGACTATGGTGTTGGAAGAAAAGGAAGGCATATTATCTAAATTAAAGTCCAGTCTGTTTCAGTATGAAGCGGTCGTGTTAGGTGTAAGAAGAATTGATAAAAATGAGAGGGCTGAGATAATCCAAAGAGAGATTGGGGGCTATTGAGTCCAGAAAAAAGGGACCATGAAGGATAGGTATTGCGAATTTAACATCAATGTATGATCAATGCGCTTGGTTGGTGGTCGGGTGACCTGACTTTGCATTGTGGGCTTTGCACTCACAGGGGATGAACTCCGGATCCCTGTGTGAAGCTTTCAGGGGCTTTTTTTTTCTTTTTTTTGGGGGTGGAGTGTTGAAAATTTAATTAATAATTGTTTCCATTTGTTTTCAATATTTTACTACTTTAATATCTAAAACACCATTAGTTGAATTAACGACTAGGGCCAGATTCGTGTCTAGTCTGTGCCGATGACTCGGGCGAATTTTGTTTTATTCCTAAATAATTTTTTGTCGATAGTTGGAAAGTGAGAATAGGTTTCTTTTATATTTTATTATTAAACATATCACAATTTATTACATTATTATGAAAATAATGTGGACGAGCGGTGTATGTTGTTTGGTCTGTATCACCCCCCCCCCCCCCCCCCCCCACCCCCCCCCCCCCCCCCCCCTCCCCCCCCCCTTGATTCGGATAAGGCCAATATAGGTTTTCAAAAAGTACACGAAAAAATGGCTATGTGTGGAGGGGTATTGTATTTCTCCTTTTGGCCTAGGGATGGAACTCAGGGGATATGAACAAACAAAAAGGGTTTAAAAAAAAACTTCAAAAAATCATCAACTCATGCCACCCTCCTTCACTCTCTCCAACCCCTCCACCCCTTCTCTCTCCTCTCATCTCCATCTCTCCTCTCCTCTCTCTTTTCCACTGATATTACACAAGCAGATGCTAGAGGTAGTTGTCTACTCGCATTCCATCACAGGTGTCATTCCCTCTGAACACAAAGAATGGTGTGCCATTGCCTGAATTTTTATGCTAAGATCGACAATTCCAGACTTGCTAGTTGTAGTAAATCTTTTCCAGCCGCATCTGTTCTGTGGAATTATCTCATACGATATATATATATATCTATATATGATAATATATTATATATATAATATAGATATACTATATATATAGTATATAAAATAGAATATATTTATATATACTTTAAACTAATATACTATATAATATATATATATCATAATATATATATAGTATAAGGTTATATATATATACTATATATATATATATATATATATATTATATATATATATATATATATATTTATATCTTTATTTTATATATTTATATATAGTATGTATGTATATATTATATATATAATATATATATATATTATATATATATAGTATATATATATATATATATAATATACTTTATATATATTATATATATCGCCAAACTATATTACAATAGCGCTCTATTTCAACCACACACTCACGGGTTCGGGGGGTACGGTAAATATACCCCCGTGGCTATGCATATGTCCTTGTGTGCCATTGAACATTTACCTGTAATAAATTAAAAAAATTCTTTTAAATTTATAATTTTCCTAAACGACATATATGTATTCATAGCAGTGTGTGTGCTGTGGTTGTGTGTGTGGTGTGTGTTGTGTGTGTTTGTGGTGAGTTGATGTGTGTGTGTGATGTGTGTGTATGTGTGTTGTGTGTGTGTGTGTTCGCTTAGCATTGAAAGGAGAATCTTGGGGGGCTCATGTCTGAGAGATTTTGGGGGAAGGTGAAAACTCTTCTGATTGGCTAAAGTTTATTTGCCGGAGGAAAAAAATTCAACATGTCATACACTTTCTTAACATTTCATATAATTTAAATTTTTTTATTTAAGATTTAAAATCATAAAAATAACGTTTTCCATTACTAAATTTTTACGAAGATTCCAAATATGTTATTTGTTTTCTGATACAAGTAGTACTTTTCAAGATATCTGGCGAGCCTAATGTAAAGTGAAGAAATAAAGTATATATAGTAATATATATATATATATATTATATATATATATATATATATAGATATTTATATATATAATATAAGTATACCATCATATATACATACTATACTATTATAATAGAGCTCCAGTATTCCAATGTCTAGCAGTGTGCGTGCACTTCAAGCATAATCTTTGGCCCAGAAAATCGGGAGGTGCTACACAGTGAATCGGAATTGGTACATTAGGTGGAGCAAGAGCTGCTTGTAATTTATTGGACACTGTTACCTTGGATTCTTCGCTCCCTACACTTTCTGAACTGGATAACCCTGATATTTTTATATATGGTATGTGAGATAGCAGTTTTGTTGATTCTTTTATAATAAAATAAAATATGATACAGAATATATAATATATATATACTTACTATATATATATCAATATATATATATATATACATATTATATATATATAATATAATATATATAGTATATATTATTATTATATATATATATATAATATATATATTACATATATAGTATATATATATATATTATATATATATATATATATATATATGATATATATATATATATATTATATATATATAGGTATATATATATATATACATATATATATATATATTATATATATATATAAATATATTAGTAATATATATATAGTATATATAATATATATAATATTATATATATATATATATATATATATATATATATATATATATATATATATTATATATATATAAATAGTTTGTTATAAATATATATATATATATATATATATATATATATATATATATATATATAATATAATATATATATATATATATATATATATATAACTATATATATATATATATATATATATACTTATATATAGTATATATCATATATATTATATTTGATGGAAGGAACTACTAAACTCTCGCGTAGTTGTTATTGATATTTGATTGCCTCCCCTCGAGGTGATATTTGGAAAGATGAGGAACTTTCAGTATTTATTGAACATACAACATTACTCTTATATTTACTAATTTTAACCACCAAGCAAAAAACATATGACAAGAGTAAATTGATCACAATTGGTCGAGCTTTCATTGGTCGTATCTCGGACACCCATTTCTTCAGACGTAAGATTAGAAGAAAGAGTGGATGCGATTTGAATTTAGCCTTCTTTTTCTGATTCTGGCTACTTGGTCGGGATTTTATGACTTCGTAAGTGATGAAATCTCAATACTCTGAAACTTTTTCCTCATTGCGTTAGATTTCTTGACGTAAATGCCTTAGAGAGTTTGATTCTCTCAAATACATATTGGTTATTTCATCTATGGGGCATTCTCCCTTTAAGAGATTAAAGATATTACTATTTTTAATGAAAAAGATTCGAAAATTTTTCTCTTTTCTGTTGAAGACAAACATCTCTGGTTAAACACCGACAAATGCATTTATTAAATTTACATGGATATCACTTAGTTGCAAAATAACAATCATTAAAATTACAAATCTACCATTATTAAACCCGTACAAGACACAGAAAACAGAAAAAAAATTGTTCGCACTTTTTTTTTTTTTTTTTTTTTTTTTTTTTTTTAAACAATGTAGTAAAAAATATTCCTCCTTTAAAATCACAAAGAAAAATTACACTTTTTGAGTCACCATTATAACATCGATATGTAGATAAATATCGATTAATCTTTAGATTAAACTTATTATGATAAAATATGGATGATCGATATAACTACATTGTTCGTACCGAATCGAAATGCCATTAAAAATAGTCACTATCGCTTGATAAAAATGATAAATTTATTTCCTTTGAAAAACCAATAATTTCAATATTACTATTTCTTGAGATAATAAAAGTAATGATAATTACATAATCAATAAATGGTATTTCTTCATAATAACTAAATAAAAACTTATGTTTAAGATATTAAACTAAAATCCTATTCTGAACTTTAGATTATACAGTATTATATATATTTCAATGACTCACCGCAACTCGAGTCATCTGATCAATAGTGCATTCATATGTGTTGAAATTAGAAGGTTTTTCATATTACTTTTTCAACATTATCATTAAAATTTTAAATTGTTAATATTTTCATTTTATTTAATTATAAACCTTCGATTTAGTTTAAGAGAAACAGATATTAAGAACTCAAAAATGGATCAAAATAATATATATATATATATATTGATATTATATATATATATACTACTATAGTAAATATACTATATTATATATATATATATATATATATATATATAAATATTATTTATATTACAGGACATAGTATATTATATATATATATATACTATATATAATAGTATATAATAGTATTACCGTATATTATAATTACTATATACTATAGTATAGTATATATTATATACTATATTAATACCTAATATATTTCTAAAATGTATATATTTCGTTACATCAGTATTCCCCAGTTTATATAAAGCTAAAATATATGTATTTGTTTTTATATATATAGTATTAGTTTATATATATATATATATACATATTATATATATATAACTATTAGTATATAGTATATAATTATATATAGGTTATATATATAGTTATATATATATACTATATAGTATATATATTATATATATATTATATATATATATATATATATATATTATATATATATATATGATATTATTATTATGTATTATATATAGTATATAGTATACATATATATATATACATATATATATATTATACTCATATATATATATATATATATATAATTATATATATATGATATATTATATAACATCTATATATATATATACATAGTATATATAGTATATATATAAGTACGTATATATAGGCTCATAGCAATTATCAAATCTAAGTAAAGAATATTAATCAGGTCCTTATATATATAGTATAGTATACATTAGAATCACTCTATGACTATGAATACTATATAATACATATATAGTATCATATATATATATACATCATATAAAATATATTTATACTACTATATAACTATACTACTATACTAATATTCTACAAAAAGATATAGTGTATGGCTATGTATATATTAATATATACTATACCGTACATGGGCGGTTATAGTACTATACTATATAGTATTGTGTGTATATTATATATATTCTATAATATATATTATATATATAATATATATATATATTATATATATATATATATTATATATAGTTATATATATATAATAACGGCTTATAGGTCTGAATTCAAGATTTGGCGAAACTGAACTTATTGATGACTATCCATGGCATTGGCACCGGACTCTATGAATGACGAATTCTGTTTTGGTGACAATTCACCTCTTCTCTCCACCTTTCCGCAAAAGCACGTGTTAGACACGAAGACACACCACGAGTGGAATGATATAATCACGTCATGGATATGCAACTGAACTACGTCATCAACTGAGCCTGTGTAACAGAAGTGTGGAGTGGCCGTTAGAGAAGGGCGCCCACGACGCACCCCTCTATATAATATCTCTCTTCACGCTCCATCGTGATCCCGTTAGGTCAGGAAATCGAGTACCCAGCAGGGTGAAGCAATATATATAATATCTAATGTCATTACCCCTCTTTCTTCTGCCTTTCTCCTCTATCTTTTTCGCTATTATACATTTCTCGTTTAATCATAACTGTTGTATGCGAGTATGTTGGTTAGGAACATTGTATCTCACCTACTTACCGAGTTAATATTTATTTCTATTATATTTATATTTTTCGTAAAATGTAACAGCATCAACGCACCACTATGTGAAGTGTGAGTAGCTTGCTATTATTCCGCTAAGAGATCCTCGCTAATATGGTAGTGATGCTCACTCTAGAAGAAGTATGATAACTTCTACTTTTTTATTTCACTACAACCCTTAAGGAGTCTTAAAATCCTATGATATATCATACGTATATACTCACGGTATATTATATTATACGTATTATGATATAAGGTGCCATATATATATATATATATACTATAATATAATAACAAAGCCCACAATCTGCCCTGATGCGGATGTAAATCAGTCGACTTCACGACTATGTCTCCTCATCAGATACCAGCATCGTTACTCATCTCGTAAGTTGTGTAGTACACTTATATATACTGTCTCTCACTATAGCTCAACCGTATATGCCACTCTAGGCAGATCGAGCCATTGATAAGTGAAAGTCGTATGCTACATTAAACTCTCATACACAGATACGCATATAATCTAAATGTAATTGTCGAGTATCGTATACTTCATATGCCTGGTCGAGAGGGCGTACTCTTGCTTACATACGATGCCACATCGGCTCTACATAAGATGCATTGTCTATAGAGTTCTCGACACGTGGTATCGTAATATGCGATGATAGTACGTAACATCACTCTCTACAGTGATTACACTACTCACTCACTAATCTCAGTAAAGTATAACCTGATGATGCACGATGAGAGAGATAATAGAAGCGTCATATAATGCAAATCTATGATTTTAGTAGGCTAATTATATACGCGCCGCTCTATCATGGGACGTATACTCGTGGTCCTACACTATAAAGTGACGGTGATATCTAGCGACTCACTCAACGAATCTCGACTCGTCTGCTATGATTAATCTCATACACCATCGTGTTCTACGCAAAGTGATCCGTCACAATTAGATTACAGGAATAATAGCTACATTTGACATCAACAGTACGAAGTTCACAATCGTACCAGTCGAGCATATCAGTGCCAGATCAATATCGGCGCTCTGCGATACTACTCGACTCTAGTACAGAAAGGAAATGTAGATGCACTGCGTCACTCTCACTTACTACCTGTAGTCTGCTATTATGCTCATCGCAATGTCATCATCATACTCTGTATGAATATACAATATGAACCGAGCGTATGTCTGAGTATACTAGACAAGCGTGTACTGAGTAATACTTATTCGAGCCGGTCCTGCAGGATAGACTAGACTCCACTACAGTGCATTTTAATAGCGTGAGAGTACAGTAATAAGAATCATATAAGCAATGTCAATATACTCCCTATTAATTCATTATATATACTCAATAACCATAGTAATTACACTCCGCGTGTGAGTGTGGTGTGCTTATAATTACCCAGGCGTATAGGTGCTGAGTGGATATAACGTACGTATTTGATACTTATACAGGTGCAGACATCTGATGCGTGCACGAGTACCTCACGAGTCGAAGTACGTCTAGATATTAATCAACCACACTCGACTTACCAGTAGTACTCAATATAACACTCATACTATAATATATAGTACATGTTGGACTGACTATAATACTATCATACTGATCCGTATTATTACCACGTAATTATATATATATATAGCTCTATATATATATATACTCAAGCAGTCAATACAACCAAATCGGACTGCTATATTAATCAATAAATACACCGAGCGCTATTTGCAGTAATATAATTTATATTATACATCTATAGCTCTAGTATTTACACTACTATAACTACGACAGCGTCGATTAGAAGCCTGCGTGTCGGCGAAGCAAGCTCGGGTGGCTGCCTACCGACATCACTGAGCATGTGCTCAAAGTGCATATTAATAGAACTACTAGATCGTCTATCAGCGGTGACGTGCTATATCTGACAAGTGCGGTGTGGGGGCATTCATATCATATACTACCTATCCTACTCACCCTAGGTGAGGCTCCCTGTGAAAGCGTGGGTGGTAGTATAGTATAGTATATGATTATTATGGGGTAGTATATATCAATAGTATATATAGTCAGTTATATATGGTATTGTAGCATTCCATGTATCCGAAACCCGTGAGTGAGGCTCACCTCACAACTACTGAGTGAGAATATATATAATGATAGTGTAGTGTGACGAATATACGGCGAGGCTCCCGCGGCGCGTGAACGGTAGGACTCCCAAACATCCTATATATTATAACCCTATATTATATATATACTATATATTGTTGATGATTTAACCAGTGAGTACATGCAAGATTAAACATAGCCCAGAGGTACAGATGATTTTGACAGTCTTGGATGTGATATCGAAACGTAGACCTTTCGGACAGGGCAATAGGCTATAAATTATTTCTTAGGTGCCACAATGAAGAGGCCTGCAATAACACTGAAAAAAATTGGTGCCCTACCTCTCCAGATCGGGATAAACTCGCCTCACATGGTCAGTATCTCTACGAGCCATGTGTATACTGCCTCTCCCCAAAGGTCTTATTACCACGAATATAAGGCGATGGTTTTTGGGAGGGATACTCAGTAAACGCAGCATGACCCTGGGAGTTTCTCACACCCCCTCTCATAAGGACGTTTATGACAAAGTAAGATGCATCAAGGTGTTAAAATTAGAAATGAAAACAAAAGATTGCTATAGGAACAGACAGCTAGGCAGCTTTTTGAGTTATAAACTCATACATGTTATGAGTCGAAAGCTAGTTTGCGAAATATCGCTTCGTCGCGACCGAACAGCAACCTACTCCGAAATATGGGAATGGTGTGCGCAGAGCCAGCCGATAGAGAGAACAGTAAAGATACGACGGAGCCAGCTAAGAAGCAGGTAACACTCGAACTACTAAGCGAAGAAGCGCACATCTACGTAACGATATGTCGCAGAACATCGTGCGCTGAGCAGGATATCTCTGGCCTAAATGGAGCTCGGAATCTTTTGGTAGATTTTTAAAATGATCTAGAGTTAAGAAAAAGCCCACGGTGGGGAGTGGGTCCCTAGGCAGCAACTCGCTGGAAAAGAAGTGATCCGGGATGTAAAGTAACTGCGATAACCTATTAGTGTGGCCTAACAGGGGCTATGCTTCCACCTCTGTCTCGGACCGAGAAAAACGCACTGGGGTATAGAAAATGCTTAAATTGGGCTGAGGACAGGCTCGATAATAAGACTCTCGACTGAAACTGATTCTGACTGACCACAGGCTAGTGAGATACCATGTCAAAAAATGGGAAACGTTGAGAGTAATTCATGTCGCTTCTCCTGCGAAACAATAGAGAAGGTAGAGAACAGTCTATGAGATGGCGAAACCCTAGGCTTGCAAATGTATTGGTGTTGGTAAAGGGAGGTACCAATGTCCCAAGAAATCAAAATTCATTTCCTAAAAAATCTTTTTGTTTTTAAGGAATCTGATGTTAGACCATCAATTCTAAATAGATAAAAACATATCATAAATGAATGTTCTATGTCGTAGTAACGAGGGGCCAAAATAGAGGCCACCACCCTAACAATCTAATCTAATCTAATCTAATATTTTCCTCATTATTTTATTATTATTATTATCATTATTTTAATGAATTAAAGTTATATCATAAATTATTATATTATAATTTAACTATAAAATTAGATTACTAAATAATTAAGGTTATTATTCTTTATTTTATTTAATTAGTATTTATTTTATTCTTTATTATTATTATTATATTATTATTATTATTATTATTATTATTATTATTATTATTATTGGCGGCTCTGGAGAAAATGTTTTGGGATCCTGCAAATCTAACGAAATAATAATAATAATAATAATAATAATAATAATAATAATAATAATAATAATAATAATAATAATAATAATAATAATAATAATAATAATAATAATAATAATTAAAAAAAATAAGAATAGTATACCTAATAATAATGATAATAATAATAATAATAATCTAATGAAAAATAAAGTTGATTAAAATTTTAAAATATTTATTTTATTTTTAATTTAAAAAAAAAATTGAATATATACAGTTAGAAAGATGTTGAAAGTGTTAATTACAATTGTCAAAAGTGCAAAATTTAAAGATTGCGTTAGGTTAGTGATTTACTATCTAGGTTAGGTTACCATCTATTCAGAAAATATTTAAAAATATTAAAAATATAATAAAAATTCTACTTGAATTTAAAGGTGCAATATATATATATTTAAATATAGTTTTTATATATTATAAATATATATAGTAATAGTATATAAATATATATATATATATCATTATATATTTAATTATATATATATATATCAATATAAATATATATTATATATTAATATATATAATATATAATATATATATATGTATATACATATATATTTAGTATATATAGTTATAGTATGACCACAGGTTGGATTATCAACGGTAGCTCCAACTTATGCAATCATTGCGTATGTTGCGCTGATGTTTTGTCCGATGTTATGTCCGAAGCTTAAAATGTGTTGAAATATGTTTTGAATTGTATGTTGACTAAAAAATTTGAATAAGGCAAAGAGAGACTTGAAAGAAAACTAATGGAATAAGTAGGATCAGTCAAGAATCAATTTGTTTATTTGAATCGTTCCTTTATTATAATATCATTAAATTAAAAAATAGTCATTGTTAGAGAACAAAAGAAGAAAAAAGATAGAACGCAGGGTGACAGATAGAAAGAGTTTTAGAAGAAACTATCTGCTTAATGCAGTTTATTAATGCAGAAACTTTGATACTCACAGATGAAAAGGAAAAGATATCTAAGAAGAAGAAGAAGAAGTATAAAAGCAAGTCAAAAAACTAAGTATTGTTCTAGAAATATCTCAAGATTATTTTTTAATTATTTTCTGTCCTTTCCTTGAAATTAGGGACCTGACACGTGAGTGGTGAATTATTTCTTAATATATATTTAAGTATAGTTATAGTATATATTATACGTATATAATATTATAGTATAATATTATATATATGTATATAATATTATTATTATATACTATATAATTTTGCTGTAATATATAGTATAAGATAACTTATATATATAATAATATATATATATATATATATATAATATAATATAATATATTATAATTAATATACTATTATATATATATCATATATTAATATATATATATATATATAGTATATATATAATATATAATATTAACATTATATAAATACAATATATATATATATATAATATATATTATATCTATATATCATATATTAATATATAGTATAATATAATAGATTTTATAGTATATATAAGTATATCTTATATATAGTATATATTAATATATTATATATATATAATAATATAAATATATAAATAATATATATATTATATATTAATAATATATACTAATTAATACTAATACATATATATAGTATATAGTGATTATATATTTAAGATAGTATATATATAGTATTATATAATGAGTGGTAATAAGTTATTAAATATATACGGTGAATATTTATTATATATAGATTATTGTAATTATTATATATATATGATGATATATTGTTAGTATAATAATATATGATATATATATATATTATATTATAATATAATGATATATGTATATAATATTATTTAATATAATATAATAAAGTATAATATATATAATATAAAATAATAATATATATATAATTAATATATGTATAATATATATATAATATATATTAATAGTTATTATTAAATATATATATATATATATAGTTAATATATACGGTATATATATATTATATTTATATAATATATATAGATATATATATATAAATAATATATATTATATATATATATATATATATTATATATTGATATATATATATATATATACAATATAGTAAATATATATATATATTATATATATATCTACTTATATATATATAATATAATATAGATATTTATATATATATTTATAATATATGTATATAATTAATATAAGTATATATATATATTAAGTATATATATATTATAATATATATAATATATATATATAATATTATATAATATATATTATATAATATTATATATATATATGATATATATATTAATATATATATATATTATATATAATAATATGATATATTATATATATGATATATTATATATATATTATTAATATATATATATATATAATATTTAATAAGATTATATTATTATAAATATTAATAATATATATATGTATATATATATAAATATATATATTATATATATATAAGTATATATATATCTATATATATTATGAGTATATTAACTTATATTTATATATATATAGTATCATAATTATATATATAGTAATATATATATATATTTAATATTATATATATATAATATATATATATATATTAATGTATGTATATTATATATAATATTAATATATAATATATATATTAAGTATATTTATAATAGTATAATTATATATATAGTAATATAATATATATAAATATATATTATAATATTATATATGTATATTATAATTATATATATATGAATATATATATATATATATATTATAGTATCTAGTATAGTGTATAATTTATAAAGTGGACACTGGGTTTTATTATTTTTGAAATTTATATAGATATAAAATGATATATATTATATATTATTATTAGAATTCTATAGTTAGTAATTATATTATATTATAATAGTATATAATAATATATTATAATATATAATTATATTTATTATATATTATATAAGGGAGGTAGTAAGCTTGGGTTATAGTAAATCCGTTTTCCATGAATTTGTAAAATAGCGAAGTTTAAATTAAGATATTGTCTTAGTTTTAAACAATCAATCTCGGATGTCATAACCATCATTTTAACCTTAAATCTTTCATATTCTATTTATATTTTTATTTTCATACTTCTAAAATTATTTGGCCAACTTACCTCATAAACAGTGAAGTATTATTTCTTATCATTTTTTAAACAAATAAAAAAATGAATGGAAGAAATATTCCTGCTTAACCATTGTAATTACCACGCAGGTTAAATTCAACTATGCCAATACATATTTAGAAAAAAAAAAGAAAAGAAAAAATATTATAAATAAGGTAAAATCTGTTTAAAAATTAGAGAATAATAATTTAATATATAAAATAATTATAATAACAATTAATAAAATAAATATTACATAAATTTCAAAAATGTGAAGATAAATAATTAATATAATAATATTATAATTAATATTATAGTATTAATGTTGTATTTAAAATATATAGAATATATTATTATATATATAGATTATTTATTAAGTAATCATCATTATATTATAATGATAATAAAGATAATTTACATAAACTTTTCATTATAAAATTTAGTAGTATTTATTAATTGTTCAAAATTTGAGCAATTCCTATAAATTTAATTAGTTATAATTATATATTATACTACAAACACTTGGTTTTTCTTATTGCATTAATAATCCTTATTAATAAGTAAATATATAGTGAACGATATATAATATCATAATTAATATTATATAATATTATAAATAATATATATATATATATATAATATATTATATATAGATAATATAGATATGATAGAAATACAGTATAATAATTATATAATAATATGTATATATATTTAATTTTTATATATATATATTTATATAATAATCAGAATATCATATATATATAATTTATACTATATCTAGTATATATATATATAATAGTATATAATATAACTTTACTTTCTACTTGCTTAGATATACAGAATTTCATTCTTTGATTGTAATACCCATTCTGACAATAACCTTCAAAAATTATATCAGTACTCAGTTAAGAATAATTAATATATCCAGTACGAGACAAAAATTTTTTTTAAAGTGAATTATAGGTTACAAACCTATATAATCTATAAAATTTCATGTATTTGATCCAGTGAACCACAGATATATCATAACATCTTATTCAACTAGGTATGAAAAACTATGCAGTTCAAATTATAGAATATCGAAACTCTTGAAGTTCTGTCTTCATAATAATTTCTTTAATTCTGATTCTGTTAAAATATATTAAAATAAATATGTCATTAATTCTATATTCAATAAGTGTAGCATTCCTTCACAAGTAAAAGAATGCTACTTTTTTTTATTTGTAACATTCTTTCGTCTGTAAAATATAGGACTTTCCGAATATAGCACTAATCCCCCACATACAAATAGTAAATATAAAGATAATATAATATATAATAATATATAATAGATATATAGATAGATAATAATAATAGATTAGATAGATAGATATGATAGATATATATAATAGTATATAGTATTATATATATAGTATATATATTAGTAGATATGAAGTATATTATATATACTAATATATATATATAAAGATATGATATATTAATATATAAATATATATTATATATTATATATATAGTATATAAGATAATATATCAATAGATAATATAGTATAGTATATATATATAATGATATATAATATAGAATATATATTATATTAAATATAATATAATGATATAATATATATATATAATTAATATTATAGTATAATAATATATAGAAAATATTATATAATAAATATATATATAATATATTTAGTATATATATATATATATATTTAATATTAGATTAAATATAAGATATATAATGATAGATAGTATAGATTAGGTAAATATATGTAATATATAGTGATATAATAATAATTATATTTAATTTGTATATAATATATAATATATATAGCAGTATATATAGAATATATATATATATATATATATATATAGTTAATAATATATATATATACAATATATAAATTAATTAGATTAAATATATATTATATATAAATATATATAATATATATAGTATATATATAAAAATGATATATTTCTAGTGTATATATAAAAAAAGAGAGAATAAGAATAATAGGGATAGAGATAGTAGAAGTTCTTCACGCTGTGCCATAAGAGATGAGGATAAAGAGAATAGAGAAGGGAGGGAATTGAAGTATTTCGTTGACTTTCTGGGGCGGTTTTTTCTTAACATCTCTTTATAAGTATTTTATCTTTTATATGCATTAATGTTTTAATAAATATAATTTAGGTTGACATTTATAATAATCTAATATTAATGGGATTTCAGAATATAAGGTGTTGATATAAATTCCTTAGCTTACCGTGACTCGGGGCAAGGGAAGGTATTACAGTTCAATAAGACTTTATTTTTTTCTTTTTGTCTAGTTAAACTATTATAAACTTTCCATCCATCTTATATACAGTAATAAATAAATAAGATTAAAATATCAGTATATAATATAATATAGATATGGAATATTAGAATAATATAATGATATATTTTATACATATACTATAATATATATATATAAAATAAATAAGTATATATGATATAGTATTTAATAATATAATAAATATAAGGTATAATATAAGATAATATAATAATAAAAAATATAATGTATAAATAAATATAAGATACCAATAATGATATTTATAAATTATATATATATAAAAATATATATAATATAAAATAATACTATATATATATATATATATATAAATTAAAAGATTTATAATAAATAAATGAGATATATATATATATTATATATTAAATAATATTAATATATATATTCATCTCTTATTATTTATAAATATTATGATTTATTCACTTAAAATATTATATATATAATGTAAGATAAAATATAATATGCAGAAAAATAATAAGTATATATTTATATATAAATATATATATATTATGTATATTAACAGTAAAAAATATACATATAGTAATCAATATACATATATTATATTAATACAAAACATATAATATAATAATTATATTATATATATTAATAATATATAAATAGTATAATATATAATAATAATATATAGAATATAGTATATATATAATTTTATATATATAATTATAATATATATATATATAATTTTAAAACAATGTTGTAGTAAAGTTTTCGCTTAGATAAAAATTTCTTCACTTTGCCTCTCATCAAGTCTGGTAAAGGTTCTACTCTTCAAATAGTCTTAGCAAAAAGGATTTAATATATAATAGTATATATATATAATATATTATATATATATATATAATATATATAAATAATATATATACATAATAATATATATATATTATAAGTAAAGATATATCATATATATAAATATATATATATAATAATGAATACTTATATAACATATTAATATATATATATATAGTATATATATGATTTATATATATAATATAATATATATAATATAATATATATAATAATATATATATAGTATATATATAATATAAATATATATATATATTTATATATATATATATATATATATATTATATATATACGTATATATAATATATATATAAATAACTTTAATTAAATATATAGAATATATATGAATATATTAAACAATAATATAATACATAATATATATATTTAATATATATATTATATATAATATAATATAAATAATATATATATATATATATATAAATAATAAATAATATATAGTATATTATATATATATATATATAATATATATAATTGGGTATTATTATATAGCATATATAATATATATATATATAATATATATATAAACATATACTATAGTATTAATATATATATATATAATTGTATATATATAAATATAATATATAAAATATAATAAAAAAAAAAAACAAAACAAAAAAAATTTTTATAGTGATGTATTGAAACCTCTTCATATAAAATATTATATATATATATATATAGTATATATAAATATAATATATATAATATATATTATATCAATAAATGTATTTATATATAATATGATATAATATATATTATATTTATAAATATATATAATAAGTATATATATAATATATATATATATATGTATATATAAAATATTAGTATATTGAATATATCCTTGAATTATAAGTATGAGTGGTAGTAGAATATTTATAGATAATGTTTTATATAAATATATATAGTATAATAATAATATTTATATTATATATATATATATTATATATATATATATAATATTAATATATAATTATATATATATATAATAATAGTATATATAACCATCACCATCATTTCTCATTAAAATAATCTAAGTAAGAACAGGGTAAATATTATACTGCTGATGTTTTAAGCTTTTGTTTTCTAATTTAGTTCCAGACAATTGACGTAATTTCTTATCATCTTTTACACGGTCATTTCCTTGGACATTTTCAACCTTTATTGAATCCAATTTAATAAATTATTTGTCCGTTTATCTATCGTTGATTCTAGCTACATATCCTCCATGTCTCAATTCCTCGTATTAGACTTAAGAGTTAATTTTATTTAAATTAAATGGTATTGGAAAGTATTTAAAATCCCATTTCGTAGTAAAATAAGTTTTCGGATCATTATTTTTGGTAACTTTGATAATATTGAACATTTCGCCGGGGTTAACTTTAATTCTACTGATCTGTTTGCCCTCTCTTAATTCCATTACCATTCTTTGTAATTATTTAGGATTTGATGTAAACAATGTTCGATGATTGACAAACGCTATATTATTTATTTACATGTTAATAAATAATAAATCTCTCTTCCAATTTAGTATCCTTAATATAATCTTAATATAGTAACATAATCTCGCCATCTATATGTCCTTTAAATTGTACTTTGTTATTATATATATATATATATATATATATAAATAGTAATATATATCTCAATATTTATTATATTTATATCTTAATATATTTCTTTTTTTTTGTTTTGTTTAATATAAATATATAATACTATATATAATATATATATATTTTATATATATAACTTTTTTACTTACATAAATGAAAACGTTTAACTGTGGAAGATTGAAAAATACATTGCATATAATTGGAAAGTAAAGTCCATTCTTCTTTCTTGCTTTGTAAAACTGTTAATTTAATTTTTATAAAAAAGGACTGAAAAATGGAAAGAAGCGCTAAATAAGCAAGTCGATCTTGTCATTCTTTTGATCTTTATAGATTTGAATTCTTCTGAGAGCAGAGAAAACTTCGTTCCGTATAAGCTGTTGTAACAAGGGATATTTGTATAGCAATTCCAGTTTGTACAGCTTTCTGGTACGTAGAGCTGTTTAAAGTTTATTTTTCTTTAGTTTGTTAATCAGTTGGGATGGATATTGTCCTTCAAATTCTTCAAAGGAATGGAGTACAATGATCTCAATTTTCATTCTGACTAAATCAAACGTGTCAGAATGAATGTCCTTTAGAGTATCAAATATTGAAACAGGGAAATTCTTCTTATATTCAGTAAACCTCTGATGATTAGTAGAGACATCGAAAGTTCAAATTATTTAATATTTGTCTTTGGGGGCGTCTTTGCGATTGCTATAGAGATCGGCAATTAGAGACATGGTCGGCCGCTTTGTATTAAGTTCAATATTTCTTCCAAAGTTTGGAGACGAAATGGACGATTCAATAAATTTCCAATAACGCAAAATTATATGTTAATAAATAATTAATCAGTTACTCACACTAAATGAAATACACATTATTCTCTTATATATATATATATAGTTATATTATAATATAAATATATATATATAATATATATATAGAATATATTAATATTATATAATATACTATTATACATATATAATAAAGTATATATGTTATATAACATACATATATATATAGTATGAGATATAATTATATATAATAATATAATATATTATATATGATCATATTTAATTTAAATATATGTATATATACAACTATATATAAATGTTATATAGATTATTATAATGATAATATATATATATATATTGTCCGTGGTTCAGTGGTAGAATGATTAGATTGGTTTATAATTATACCACGGCCGAAACTCAAAGTCGATGCCATCAAAAATAATTATTAATTAAATGCATTGATATATTATTACATTAATTGTTTGAAGTAGTGAGTATTTAGTATCTAAAATCTCTTATTTCTCATTTTCCACATATATTCAATTTATTATTAATTATATTATTATTATTATATATTATTATTTATTATATTAAGGTAGTACCTTATTAAGTGAATGGCTATAAATAAAAAAGGCAACAAGACGTCAGCTGTGGGCGTCGTCCCTTAAAAATTCAAACAAAAGTGATTTCAAAATTAAGAAGGATGTAACAAGATCTCCGTCTTTTAAAAATAATAATTAAATAATAATAATAATTAACAATTAAAAATAAGAAATAAATAATAATAATAATAATAATAATAATAATAATAATAATAATAATAATAATAATAATAATAATAATAATAATAATAATAATAATAATAAAAAGCTAACTAAATGGAATAGAATAGAATAAACAGAAAAGAGCTACGGAAGGAGGAGCAAAAAAGGATTAGTTGGTTGATGGAAAATATTTAGTTAGTTGGTGTACAAAGGTGAAAATTTTTTTTAAACGATTTTTAATTGAATAATATAATAATAATAATAATAATAATAATAATAATAAACTAACATACTAACTTCTATATAATAATAATAATAAAATAATAATCTTCAAACAAGAGTAACAAAAAATAACTAACAATCATAACATTCACATAATAATAATAATAATTAATAATAATAATAATAATAATAATAATAATAATAATAATAATAATAATAATAATAATAATAATAATAATAATAATAATAATAATAATAATAATAATAATAATAATAATAATGCAAACAAGTGTTCCTAAATTGACAAGTGATCATCAGGAAACTTTTTTTTAAATCTTGTCTACTTAATATCAGAAAAAAACAATCAATGATATTTAAAATAAGGCGACATTATATATATATATATATATATATATATATATATATATATATATATATACACTATATATAAAAATATATTTTGTATATATACATATATTATAAAGATATAGCATTATTCTATATTTATATATATATTATATTTATATTATATATATTATATATATATAATAGGAAGAATAGACAATTTTTCTGGAATCGGAAAGGTTATTTTTTTAGAATAGGAAATTATTTTGGAATAGTACGATGAATCGGCATCGAGAATCGGAAGAATCGGCATTGGAAAATTTCGGAAATTCTCAATCGGAGTCTGTAATTATTTTGTTATCGTCCCATCATAAAATATTTTTTATATGCTGAGAGTGAGTGTATCTTTATATTATTTATTTTTTTTAAATTATATTTTAAATTCCCATTTTGTGATCCTATTAAATCAAAGATTTTTTTTTTTTGATTTTTTTTTAGAGTTCGAACCTCGTCATTGCCGGTTTCCAAGGAGATCTCTTTAGGAAGCTGGCTTTCTAGGATCAGCAAGGCAGAATCGAACCCCCTGATGTCTTTCACCACACGAACGATAATATAACTTGACCCTTGTCGCAAAACCAAAAATTATTATTACTCCTTGTGTTCTTTCTTTACTTTTCGAGAGGGTATTTAATGGTATTAAAAAGAATAATGTTCATCAAAAGTTCAGGACTAGGGTTGGTCGATTCACCCAGGTTTTAGGTGCGGTGTTGTGATGTCCGCTGTTGGTGCACTTCCCATCAGGTGCGGTGCGGAAAAATACGGGGTATGGCCAACTATTCTGACCATTCGGATCTACAGAACCCAAAAAAATCATTTTAAACCAGAAACAAAAACTTTGGTCAGCAAAGTAGTGGCTTAACTCTATACATTCTTGTAATCATTGCTCCTAAAAGATTAACTATAGTTCAACGTTCTCTAATATCTGTGTCCACATTTGCATCATCAAAAACGCGAATGAAAAAGATCCACATCCGCGGGTATATAAAAAAAAAAATCACATCTACAACATCACAACTAGAATTAATCACGAATATTTAAATGCTTCAGGTGTAGCAAGCTTTTTAAACGATATTATTTTCTGACTCATTCAAAATAAATAAACCACAAAAATGACAGGTGTAGTATTGATACGTAAAAAAAAACAAACATTGAAACGTTTCGATGTATCAGAGTAAAAACAAAGAAGCAAGTTTGCAAATACAAATTGCAAGAATATTAGTGACAAATACAAGTTTGCAAAACGAATGACAAGAATACTTGTAGCATGTAAAGAACCTTTATTTCAGCTTATTATGCATAGGTAAGATTTGTAAAATAGGATAGTTTTGCAGATTTCTTAAATTTTACAAAACCCATCCAAGAATAGAATATATAATATATATATATAATATATATATTATATATTATATAATATATATATTATATATATATAAATATATATATATATTATATTATAATATATAATAAAATATATATAAAATATATAATATTAATATATCTATTATATATATATATTATATCTACTATATATATATATATAACGTATTGGTGATTCAGTTTGTGGTTGCTTTACAAAGGTTTATTTGGACAAAACACGCTGACACAGTGATCTAAACTATCCCGCTTATCTTTTTCCCAGTATTGTTTGGCACATAAATCATGGAAAACTCACACCGCAACAACATCTCCAAATAGCTTCAGCTGATATAGGCAATGAACAATCCCATGAATTGATCGCGAGATCTTTGTTGTCAGCATAAGCCCACTTTCTGGCTTTCACAAGGCTATTCATTAACAAACAGAAACTTCCCGATTTGGGCATGAGCAACCTGAAATTTAAAGAGCCTACCTCGCTTACACCCAAGGAAATGCACATTACAGTGTATTGGTCTACTAGGGACTCGCGCGAATCTTCGTCCATATTCTCATTCTATACTAAAATAGAAATATGCTACATGTAATCTCCGTAACCTGTTGATAGATGTTGTGGATAATCGATTAATCGCGGCATGACTAAACGGAATACTTGCCTTGCAACAGATAAATTCATTAAGCCCACCTAGGTTGGACTCTGTGAGCTTTGGTTTCAACAAAGACAGCCCTACTTGCCAATACAGCACGGAAAACAATGTGACCTTATTGAAAAATCATTTTGTAGATCTTACTGAGCATATATATATGATTCATGTTTTGGACCTGGTGAGATTGCCTCCTTAGATCGGCGAAATCACACCATTGACTATTTTCTTTTGCGGGTTAAGCGATGTTTCATCTGGTGCGTCAGGGATAAGGCCAGCCTTCCACTACGTCTTTTAGAAGGTCAATCATTGTCTCGGCCGCTTATTCTGGAACATACCGGTCGCCTATCGCGAACGCGCGTCCTCACGATTTGGACCTTTAAATCTATAGACCATTTAAACCGTACGTCGCGGCCACATTTAAAATGACGAGTAATCTTAAAAAGATAAATGCCATACACTTGCTTCTCCCGAATTCATAATAAACTGTTTAACCTATAAGCTTAATCTATGTGCCTATTGTAATTATTACCCATTCGTTAAAAAACAAACCTCAAATGAATCACCCTTATATATCATTATATATATATATATTTCATCTATATATATATATATATTAGTCAATATAATTATATATATATAATATATAAATGTATAATATAATATTATATATATTGATTATATATTAATATAGTATCATATATATAATATATAAATCATAATATATATATATTATAAGGTCAAGTTTGCCCTGCCATAACATCTCATTCAACATTATCATTCTTAGTATAGGTTTCATTTCAAATTCATTATTACGTGACGTGCGAATATTTATTTAATTACTAATGCTATCAGACTATGAGCAATTCTTTCTACTACTACCATTGCTGCCAGACAAAAATTTTCATCCACTAAAAAATCATGAAATAAGATATTCCACCTTTGACAGAAAAAAAAGAAGAATTTTGTGTCCTCAATAAGTGTTATATATATATATAATATAAATATATTATATATATATATATATAAATATATATATATAATAATATATATATATATTACACATATATATATATTATATTATATACATAAATTTTTATATTTATACCTTATAAATATATAATATATTAATATTAATATTATATATATTATATATTATATATATATATATATATAATAATAACTTATTTAAATTATATTATATAATATACAATATTATATATTACTATATATATATTTTATATACTATATATATTAAAAAAGTTCTCACCTCGCGGGCTATGTCAAATTCTAGAGGAGAGACTTACTTCCTAGTAACTTCTACCCTGTCCGATATAATGATTATATTATATATAGATCATATAAATATATATATATATAAATATATATATTATTATTATATATTAATATAAGATACTAAACAAAGCATTAGTATACTTATATTAATATAATAAAGTTTTTAATAGTATTATATTATTTATTATATACTATAAATTTACTTATATTATATAATAATAATATTTATTTATTACTTATATATATATATTATATATTATATAAATATAAAAAATATAATTAATAATTATATACCCTATTATATGAGAGATGGAGAGTGACTAGCTCATCCGAAGCGATGAGATTACCCTCATTGAGCAAATATGGAGTGTTATGTCACATCCCATGGCCTTCAGTGCCAAATGTTCGCCCCATTTGCACTCATATCCACATTCATCTTACAATGGAATAGGCTCTCCTTCATCACATACCATAAAATACTATTACAGACAACACTTTCCTTTTAAAAAAAAAAAAAAGTTAAAATATGAATAAAAAATGACAACCACAAGATTATTTATCCTAGGAGTGGACAGGAGACCGCGCGAATCCAAATATATCTCCTCATCCGCCCCTCCCCCATCAACACTTTTGGAAGTTGACGGCCCCCGGTGGTGAGGTTGGTGCGACACGGAATTGCAAGACTGTTCTAATGAACGGTCTGCTTTCTTCATTAATTTATCTTCGAGACCATTACAAAAAAAAAAAAAAAAAAAAAAAAAAAAAAAAAAAACTGTCCTTCGAACATCACCTCTCCTCCACCTCGTAAGTCTTAAATCTGACTCGGGGAAAAAGAACGTTCTGACAACAAACTAACTTATGTTCCCTCTGACTGTCTCTATCCTCATTTTTCAACCAAACACAGTTGTTGTGCCTATGTTCACAATGATATTGTTTGTTCTGGTTTCTGTGATTTGGAATCTTCAGAATTTTCTGCATTCTATGTCTAAACTTATCTTCAAACTACACGTTTAAATTCTTCTTCTTCTTCTTCTTCTTCTTCTTCTTCTTCTTCTGAAGACCGGTAAATTATGAGACATACAAAAACAAAAATCCTAATCCTAAAACACTACATAGTGACTTCCATTTATTTCTCAAGATAAAGCAACCTAATAGTTCTGGATTTGAACCCAACATACTAGACATTTTATTAACTTTCAATCTTACTCCCGATCCTCTTTGAGATGAACCCAACATTCTAGACCTGTTCTTAACTTCAACTCCTTCTCCTAATTCTGCTAAATGTTTCCTCTGAGTTCCTCAGAAGATCACCTTTGTATTTCTGTATCCTGTTCCCTCTCTTCAAGTCTTCGGCAGGAAAGACCTCGCCCCCCCACACACCACACATACAGCAAAAGAAACGCTTTCTGTGCATTTCAGTGACGCAAAAATCTGGTCTGCACGTAGGCTCAACCTTATTCGATCTTCCCATGGAATTACAATCAGCTCGGCTGGGAGGGGTTCCTCGGAGTTTGCACAGCTCAATACTGAGTTGATACTCTCTGGCATGGAGGCGTACATTCCATATTCTTTCCCTTTCAACGAAATCCTAACAAACCCTTGGTTTAACCATGCATATTCTCGTGCTATTCTCCACAGAGACGCTGCCTTCAGCAATTACCGTCGTATTCAAAATCCAGAAACTCATTGCTGCGTTATATTTTACATCCAGGACTTTTTTTTTTATAGAGAAAATGGAGAAAATCTTAGATTGCTCTTCCTCAAGTCCTTTCTAAAATTTTGCCAAAAAAAAAAAAAAAAAAAAAAAAACTTTTGCTTCTTCCTCTTTCTTTCCTCTATTAACTTCCGACGACACAACTGACGTCAAGTTCTACAAAAGCCGAACTCTTTGCGTCTAATCCCACTTTAACATCTCGGAACTTTTTGGGATTTTATTGGACTTTTTTCTTTTAGGAAAAAAACAAACAAAATGAACAATAACTGCCTTATTTTTATATAAATATAAATTTTCAATATTATTGATTAAATACAATTCAATAAAATAGTGTAGAAACTCCTCCTAAAATATTTTTTTTGGAAAAAGACATTGTTCAATGTCAACTGCTGAACGAAAGCTCATTGCCTCATTGGTTTAAACTCGTAGAAGGTAAATGTATTTGTTATGGTTACATGTTACTGATAGTCATGACATAACAGAAATACCGTAAGTAAAGTAGTTAAGAAATATATTTAAATTTATATTATTTAAACTTCGAACATTGTCCTATTAAAGACCATAACTGAGGCTTATGGGAAAGCTAGTCCATATAGTCAAGCTGTAAACCCAGAAAAACTAATTCAAGGTTTGCATGGTTTTTATGGTAAAAACCAGTGTAAAATGAGAATATGATATGTGGAAACAAAAAATATACGGTATTATAATAATAATAATAATAAAAAAAAAAAGCGTATAGCACACACATAAAAAAATCAGAGAGATTTTATTTTTTTTACAGAACTATTATATATATATATATATATATAATATATAATATATATATATATTATTATATTATATTATATATTACTATATATATATATAGTATAATATTATATATATTAGATATATAATAACATTATATAGATATATATGATATAGCTTACTGATATATATATATATATATATATATATAATATATTATATTATTATATAATAAGATATATTATATATATATTACATATAATATATAATATATAATATAATTATATTAATATATTGATATTATATATATAGAGAGAGAGAGAGAAGAGAGAGAGAGAGATAGGAACAGACCAATACAATCAAATGATTAATAAAAAATACTTTAAATAAACGTTTTAAACATGAAGAACATAATTTTTTTTTTTATTATTTTTAATAAAAATCTGAATTGTAATATTATGAGCACATTACAATAATAATAAAATAATACTTTGAAACTAGGTTCCGATTTTTCATTAGATCTTAAGCCACGATTTTTTTAGAGACATCTGTATTATGTCACTGAACATTTTGTTAAATGCAGAATCAACATTAATATTTTTATATATCAAACTTTTTCTTCAATTAAGATAATTCCCTGAAGTAAACTGAATTGACTTAACTCCTCTAACTCACTTGATCCTTCATTCAGTCAACTAAGAAACTATACTTAAGTCTAAAATTATAATTTAAATAGTTGATACGTTCCAATGTCTCACTTAATTTTACTATTTATATCGCAAATAACTTATCCTTAAGAAAATTATTATTCACTGTAAATTCACTTATTGGTTGTTAAATAATGACTTACAATATTTCCAGCCCCATATTTCGAAGGAATCACTGTATCAAATTTAAGGCCTGAAAATGTTGCACGTATGAATGATAATTTAATTTGTGTAAATATAAATATAATATTACTGAAGAAAAAGTACAGATGAGTTTTGCAGCTTTGGCATTCCCTACATTCATCCACTGCCAGTTCCTCTAAAGCAGCCTGAAAGAATTATTTATTCTCATTACTTTTTGTATTTTATTATTTCGCTTTCAAAAATTATAGATAGACTTGGGTCAGAAAAAGATCAAAAACTTTATTCTGTTATGTTGACACGATAGTCATATTACTAATATCTAAGCATGCCATGTATTAACGATTAACTTAATAATGTTGAAATAAACTGTGAAAATGTGATAAATTCACTGACTAACTTCAATCTAATGTTACACATTAAGTTTTATAGTTTATTGAATAGTATATAAAATAATGGAAATTCAAAATATAACCAAAGAGGAAAGAAATCTTAGATTTTTTACTATAATAAAGCTTTTATTTAGTAATTTTAATAAGGGAATCATAGTTTACATAATCTTCTATCACATACCAATTTTAAAGTCACATCGTATATTATTAAAATTTACAAAATTAATTTTTATCATTCTCATTTATATCAAAATATTTTTAAAAGGTATATCAGTTGCAGAAATCTTGAATAAAATTGCAGACGAAGACGTTAAAACTAATAAAACATAATATGGTCATTATTATTGCTTATTGATAATATATAAAAAAAAATTTAAAAATCTCTCAAATTGTTGAAAATAAGTAAACAAAAATAAATAAAAAAAACTAGTTTTTTTTGTTTTTTTTTTTTGGAGGGGGAGCTTTTTTCAATGCCAAACCCTGCATCAACTCTCTCTCTCTCTCTCTCTCTCTCTCTCTCTCTCTCTTCTCTTTCTCTCTCTCTTTCCTCTCTCTCTTCTCCTCTCTCTCACTCTCTCTCTCTCTCTCCTCTCTACCTCTCCTCTCTCTTCTCTCTCTCTCTGTCGTATAGCTATATATAAATTATATTATTATATATATATATAATATATATATATATCATATACTCACTTATAATATATTATAATTAATCATATATATAATATTAATATAGATAATAATATATATATAAATACCGTAAAGTGAAACAAAAAGAGCGCAGATTGACTTTATTGCAACCCCCATTCAAACATGAACGATTACTAAAGACCAAAAATTCGTTAAACGTAAAATATTTGACATACTAAACTGTAAGATGTAAACATAACAAAACACCCATCCACAATAACAAGAAAGACACGCACGCAAACATCAAAGATGATGAATAGAGAAAGATAGACTGTGAAGAATAGAGACTATAAAGACTGAATATGAATATAATAAGATAATATATACCATATATATACTGTAATATAAGACACGTATACGAAAACGTAGCAACTATCATATGCAAAAAACGGCGAAAAAATGAAACTGCATATAAACAAACTTAAGAGTCTCTCTCGTCTCTCTCACTCTCGTCCTCTCGCTCCTCTCTCCCTCCTCCTGCGAAATATAAAGACTATAATATATATACTATAAATATAATAAATCAATGAAAAAAAAATGAAAAATATATATAAGAAAAAAAGATATATAAAAAAGAATATATATATTATTACCATATAAAGTAATGTAATAGTGAAGTAGTAAAAACTTTTGTGTTACACTATAGCGAAGAAAAAAGTGAAGAAGAAAAAATCAATAATCAAAATGAAGAATAAGAATAAGAAGAATAAAAAAGTAGGAGGGCGTGAGAAAAAACAAAAGTGTACGAAGCCCTGTGTAAAAAAAAATGGCTACATGAACACAACAAGTGCAAAACGAACACCTTCAGATGGACAAACTTGGACCTGGTGGTGTTAAACTGGATTCGGAAGGAAACCAACGCCTCCGTGGCCTACTGGAGTGGCAACACTGTGGAAAGCCGTCGTGTGAATGGAGGAGACGTGGAAATCGGCGGCCATGAACAGACTAAGCTCGCGTTCGCTGCAAAAAAAGTTAAAAGAAATAAAAAAATGTTAAAAAAGGCGACCAGCCATGCGTCTCTACCAAGTAAAAG
>JABUQX010025295.1:10000-24010 GCA_015478945.1 Trachelipus rathkii | reverse complement strand
CAGGTATTCGTTCAGTTTTTAGAGATTGTTTTAATATATTCGCATTTATCGTGAAACGCTTTGCGTTTTCGTGCACCCTTCAATATATATATATATATATATATATATATATATATATATATAAGTAGGAATATGTATACTGTACCTCGAACCTTCCAAATTGAAAAGTAAAACTGATACAAGTAACCGGCATTCGATTTTCTCTCTTTTGACAGAGTTTTGAAATTTCATACTTCCCTTGATTATACTACAGATATAAAACTATATTTTGATAAAGTTTTACATCAATCAAAGTCATAATTACATAATTATAAACATATCGAATTACCTGTCAAAGATAGGCCTTCGATTTTGAGAATTTTCATTTTGAAAGTTTTCCCACCCACCCCTAATTAACCAGGTGCTCAATGATTGTCAGACTTGGTTAGTATTTCAAGTTGGTCTTAACACTCTAATCTTTCATTTACGTAAGTGTCATCCTTTAATCGAAAGGTCAAGTTTTGACCTCAGATGACCTTTCAAAATTTTACATTAAAAATTCAATATATTTTAGCTTGCAATCGTCCTAGAAAAATAAAATTTATATCAAATTAATCAGAAAAACATACAGAATCTGATAGTTATTGTTAAAATTGTTAATTATCTTTAATTAAAAAATTACAATTATTATGTAATTTCTCTGAGAATAAACATATCCAGTTTACAACATGTGATTGTTGCCAGAGGTTTCTGTTGTAAACTTCTAATGATTTTTACGATAAATCTACATTAGTTCGTTTGATAAATTTATTTATTTACTATATAATTTTAAATTTGCTAATTTTTGATAATAAATTTGTTATTGAAATATTAATAATTCAATTTAAAGTTTATTTAACTAATTGCTCACCGTCAACCCCCTCGACGTCGTTTTGATCGACTATAAAACGGCGAGAGCGACCGAGGAGCATTATTATCTTAATTTACTGCACTTGTCATCAGTAGACTCCGTCCCATATTTTGCATTCCGAGTCGAAAGAGAAGTCTACGAGATTCATTCAGCGCTGTTTTGGAAGCGTCTTACCGATGTTTAAGTCAGGGCTGTTGAATGCTTTTTTTTTGTAAATTCACAGCGGCACCATTGAAATTTTCCTTCCGTTAAACAGTGATCTTAGAATTTTTATAGGTATATCATTCATAAAGCCTTCCTGGACAAACTGATAGGACCCCACTAATGGCTATTCAGCCCCCCTTCTATCCTATTTCAGATATTAGTAAAAAAAGGCAATAGTTTTGATTCGTTTATATATTAATTTTTTGATAAGTGTTTTGACGTTATATATCGAATCAGTCTCTTCTGATTGTGTTGTTCTATTTGGAATGACCCAATTTTGATAGTGGACACACGAGTCGATATATAATGTTGAAGTACTTCATATAGAATAGTTCACAGTCTTGGATTAATCCGATTCGCCTACGGTTATTTGGTAACCGGTTTTTATCACCGGACCAAATATCTGTGCAAATCACCTTCCAAGTCGCCCTTTTTTATTTCGTCTTAATTTTTATGTCCAGTTTTATTTGTAGGTGGAGAAATCTTCGAGGTTTTTGTCTATCTTTTTGCTCTCCCTCTCTCTATTTCTTCGGCGAAAGCTAAAAAGATATAATATTTACAAACACCTTTGTACCCAACGTGATGTATACTACCTTTTTGTTTATTTTTTTACACAAGAAAACAATAAACTCACACTCAAAAAAGTAAGCAAAAACGCTAAATGGGAGAAATTGAAAGGATAAAAGATTTGGAGAAAATTCAATATAAGAGGAATGCTCAGGAAATTTCAAATTTAAAGATTTGTTTAAAGAATGTTTCATAGAGAAAAAAATCTCGTCGTAGTTGAAATTAGAAATTTCAATTAAAATAAGTAGGTCAAAAATTACTGTATCGTCGCTAAAAAATGAGTAGTTATATTATAGATGCCCAGTGCAATAAACTTTTAAAAACACTCATGTGAATCGTCGAATATTATAAAAATCAAAAGAATAAATATTTGTCAATATTTCATACGTGAAATCTGCATTTTCAAGAGTTGTCATAAAACCGATTCTTGTTATAAAAATGTTATAGTAACATTCCCCCTTTAAATATTATAAACGAAAATTACTCTTTATATATATATATTTATTCATTTATTATATAATTATAAATATTTATTAACATATTACAAAAAATTTTAAATAATATCTGGGTGAACTATTTGCCTCATAAATGAGACAAAATAAAAAATGCAAATTTTCGATAGTCTTTATTTAAAATATTCAGATTAAATATTTATAAAGCTTAAATCACATATTTTATGGTTTTAAATCATTCATGGATGATACCATATACATATATATATATATATATAATACGTATGAACTCAATTGTTTCTATGGAGCTTTATTGCCAACTCTTCCAGCAGTTGATTTTGTGTAACTTTCACGCCTCAATTTTCGTGCATGATAAATTGTAACTAGTGGTTTTGGTAAGCTTAGTTTAATCCCGATTGGTGGTGGAGCAAGTTAGTTCCCTTAGACAGAGGCTTTACCTCTGTTTATTAGTAATAATTAGTTTCCCCTCTATTAAACCTTGCTTGTACGTTCTAAATGGTCTCTAGCCTTCTTTGTAAGAACTAGATTCATTGAGGAACAAAAGCAAAGTTATTATCGGAATTCATCTTCTCACTGAAACACTTTTGTGTCTTCAACGAAGATTATTCTACAATAATAATTATTATTAGTCATTACCGTGTATAGTATTATTATTAATAATATTATTATTATTATTATTATTATTATTATTGTGTATTATTTATTATTGGTTTAGTGTGGCTAGTATACTGCTTTCTATTATTATTATTATTTATTATTATTATTGCTTTCATGGTACTAATTATAGGAAGTCTTGGTAGTATGCTGTTATTGTTATCGTTATCCATAATAAATATTGTTGTTATTATTGTCGCCATCATCTTCGGAACTTAGGCTAGAGTTTTTCATCTCTGTCCCACTTTCGAAGATGTAAAAAGTATACTACATGTTCCTGATGCGTAGTTTACTATTGGAAGTTAAATAACTGTAATGAAATTTTATAATTTTCAAATGTCAAAAGCGACTTCCCATATAAAAATAAACTCAATAAACTTTCAACAACTATAGAAAATAAATTTCAATTAAATTTAATATACAATAAAACTTTTTCGTCCCCAAAAATCATCATAAATAAAACTCGATTCTTTTATGGACATTCAGTTTATATAAGCAGTAAATTATAGAATCAATAATTATTTTTCATTCATTGTATATATATATATATTAATTACTCTGGTCCACACGAGGTCCACCGAGTATATATATATATACAAATTTATATTCCACTATTCATTGGCTCCTTTCAAACTGATCAAGCGAAAGTGGTACCGCGCCAGAGATTAGTTTGGAAGTAGGAATAAATGTAGATTGGTGATCTGGTCTTCATTAGCCCAGCTACCTGGGACTGGGTCACTAATCCCCACATTTTAAGTGGCGCCCAACGTGTTTTAACACACGCCCCCCCCCTTAACCACTCCAATAACAAAATTTTATTTTTTTTGATCACCTATAGACCATTTATTGGTACCATTGTTTGTGAGTTATAAATACTTGGCACACGAACTTTCACCCAATTTTTCATAAAATTTTAAAAATCATTTACAACCTTTTTAAACTATTTTTAATAATAGTTTTTTATATAAATTTTTATATTTGTGACTTCGTGTCATTATATATTATATCCCCAAAAATTAAAATTACCTTAAACTAATTACAGTAGTTGTACCTCTATATGAGGTTTTCTTTTTTTGTGTGTGGGAGCTTACATGAGACATAAGTCTCCAGTTCTTCACATCAAATTTATTAGCTCCATAGAGGAAAAAAGAATAAAATATTTAGTAAAAAACACATACAGACAGCCAAAAATTTCCCCCCAATTTAGGGGAATTTTTATTTTCCGTTTAAAAACTTTAAAAAATTTATAAAATCAAAATAAAATAACAACTACAGTTATTTTCTTTAAAAATATTTTAAATAAAATATTTTTAATATTTAAAAAATATTATATATATATATAAATAATAAAACTCCTTCATTCAATTAGAAGTGAACTTCATTTCTTTTCATTTTATTTTTACATTAGTAAAAATATATTTATTTTGTATATTTTATATCTCTTGTGGTATATAGAAAAATATACACCTTTTAATCATTTAATTTTAAGTCTCATTATTATACAAAAACTTGTTTGTATATTATATAACCACTTACTTATATTAATATATTTTTTATATATATATATATATATATATCCATAAATTATTATATATATATATATATATATATATATATATATATATATATATAAATCCACCACTCACTGATCGTAGGGTCAATATTTTTTTATATAACAATAGTTTATATTTATATATATTTGAATATATATATACTTTTCAGTGATACCTCGTATAGGTATTCACATTTTACCGGTTTTATCCGGTATATATATATATATATATATTATATTTTTATATAAAATAACTTAGTTTATAATTTGATATTTTAGTGTCACGAGACACTCTTTCATGTATAAAAAATTTTTATACAATATTTTCCAGCGCTTTATACCGGTACATCTGAGACCGGTTCATCGGTTCAACATTTTTGTTGAACATTATAAAATATATTTAATCTTATAGTTCTTTTTGTGTCTCAAGACACATTATTTTTGTACAAAGTACTCGTACTTGTACAATATTTTTACTTGTACAATCTATATTGTACTTGTATTATAAATACATTTAATCTCATAGTTTTGAAAATTTTAATATCTTTTTGTGTCTCAAGACACATTATTTTTGTACTAAGTACTTGTACTGGTACAATATTTTTACTTGTACAATCTATATTGTACTTGTATTATAAATCAACATTTAATCTGATAAATTTAAATATTTTAATAATTTAGTGTCTCAAGACACATTTTTTCTCTTTATATATTTTTAAATTTTTGATTAAAAATGGCTTCCCATATGTCTGATCTATCAGATAGTGACCTCAAAGTCTATGGGGCACACAAAAAATCACGTAAAACATTACGGAGTCGTGCTACCAAGGCTATTAACGAGGCTAATAATAAATTATTAAATCCAAACACTGAAATTAAAGACTTAGAATATACTATAACTCATTTGGAAGAGTTAGATATTAAATTAGCTGAAATTGACGATAACATCGCCCAATTTTTGGACGATGAGAATTCATTAATCGATGATGAAGAAAATTATTTAAGGCATACCACCCTATTAAAAACCATTAATGACATTAAATATCAAATTAAAACACTTACTAAACCACCTTCGCGACCAGCTTCGCGTCCTACATCACCGATTGTCCCGGCTACCCCTAGAGAGCCGGAGGCATTTAAACGTCCCATTAAAAAACTACCTACCTTTAGTGGCAATATTTTAGAATATGCCTCTTTCATTGAATCATTTGAAAACTATGTCGGAAGTCAGAATTATTCTGACCTTAGTAAACTCGATTTATTATTGGACTGCCTTCAAGGCACAGCAAAACAGATGGTATCTGGCTATGCCATCACCGGTGATAATTATAAAGTTATTCGAGGTCTTCTTAAAAAGGATTTCGATAGCCCCGCAAAGGTCAAGGAGACCTTAATATTAAAATTAACTGCATTAACCCCACCAAAGTATGAATACTCTGATCTGTATGCCTTTAAAGCCGATGTACATTGTTATGTCGAGTCTTTAAAGGTCAAGGGCATGACCGTCAATGACGATACTAGCTCTACTATATTGGGTGTTTTAATGGCCCAAAAATTGCCTTCACAAATTAAAGAAAAAGTTAAATGGGAACATGTCGGTAAAGACTGGACCCTTGATTTCCTTTTTGATATGTTAAACCAGGCCCTATCAGTTTTAGAGGCCTCAGGTCAAACATTATCCAACAAGGACAATAAAAATCCCCCTAAAAAATCTGAGCATACTTCACCTTCCAATAATAAATGGAAGGGACAAGGGGCCAAACCCAAACAATCAACTATATTAAATACAAATGTAAACTCACCATCTCAAAAGTCCAATAATAAACAAAACTACCAACCTAACCAAAATAAACCTAACTTTAATAACAACTTTAATAGGTTTAACAATAATAAACCCCCTAACCATCAAAATAGAACCCCATATTATAATAACAATCAAAATAATTATCAACATCGCCCTTCAAATAATAATCATAACCTCACTTTTTATAATAATAATGGTCAAAATAACCCTATAAAATGTCGTTTCTGTAACAGCAATCACTACACTGCCAACTGTAGTTTTATAAACACTCTTGAACTTCGAAACCAAATTGTCCAAAATCATCATTGGTGCCGAAGGTGTTTGAGTAGCAGTCACCCTACACCTGATTGTCAAAACAACAAAAAATGTTACACTTGTCAGTCTCCTGAGCATCATACTGCTCTTTGTCCCCAATATAAAAAACCAGAATATGTTACAACTATACCCCAATCCGCTTCAAACCACCTCACCTCCACCCTGTTCTCAGAGCCACGGTGTAGCTCTTCCCATAGCGGATTTAAAAATAAATAAAGGAGACAAACCCATCCTTGTTCGAAGCATTTTCGATCAAGGGAGCCAGGTCTCGCTGATATCGAGATCAGTGGCTAAAATATTAAACTGCATTCCCCATTCCACTGTTAACATCTCCATAAACGGAATTAACAAAAAGGGCACTCCTTCAGTACATGATGTGGTCACCTTAAACATCAGTACCAAGGAGGGGGTGATTCCTATATCTGCTGTTATAGTAGATCGCCTTCCCAACGATCTTAAAATACCTGGGCTTGTGAAGACCACACAAATGCTCAGACAATATCGTATCCCCCTTGCTAATCCTTATCCAACATCAGATGTTATTACGGATATTGGCTTACTCCTCGGATCCGACAACCTCCATTTTCTCCAATCATATGAGAAAATAAACAATGTAAATTTGTTAAAAACAAATGTAGGTAATATTATTTGGGGCAAATTACCTTTTACTTCTGGTGGCACAGATTCTCAAGTCACTATTGTATCTTCTTTTAGGGCCGAAGTCCAATTTTTTGATCCTATAATTAGTTTTAGCCATTCTAATCATAAAAATATTGATCATTCTTCCTTTCTCCCTGTTGAGGAGGAAGAACCATTAGTTTTAAGTGAAAATCCTCCCCTCTCTATAACTGAGGCAGAGGACTCTTTAAATTTAAATCCTTCACCTCCTCTCGAAGATGCCGAGGGAGGGGAAGTTGTAAATAATGCGCATCAACTTTCATATTTTTCCCAAGAGGAATATTTAGATTTAGTAAATAGGTTTAAGGTTTTGTCTGCCTCGGACGAGGCTTGTGAAATTGTTTCCCCCATTAAAAGTACAAAAAATATGAATTTTGCCTCAACTGAGGTTGGTGTTGAAAATCACCTTTCTGAAAAAATTATTATTTCCCCCTCGAAAAGTACAAAAAATATGAATTTAGTCTCCTCTGAGACTTGTGAGAACTCTCACACCATTAAAAATATTGATCAAAATATTTTATCTGCTTCAGCTGAAGCTTCTAGTACTGATTCTGCTTCGATAAAAAATATAGAAAATATAAATATTTCCTCAGCTGAGGACCCCCTCCCCCCTCCTTCTGTGATCACAGAGGAGGAGTATAACAAAAACTCCATAGACGACCTCGATCGTTTATGGTCTCTCTCCCATATTGGAATATTACCTGATGAGCAGTTTACTTTAGCTGAAAAAACTACCCTTGAATCATTTAAGGAAAATTTGCGCTTTATAAATGGGAAATATGTGGTGTCATTGCCATGGCGTGCAAACCATCCCAACTTACCTGATAATTATTCTTTGTCGAAACGTCGACTTTATAGTGTATTGAAACGGCTCAGGACTGAACCCGAATTGTTAAACTCATATAACGATGTAATAAAGGAACAGCTGTCCCTTGACTTCATCGAGGAAGTGAAACCTTCCACCCCCCTCCATCCTGAAGCCAAGTTACACTACCTTCCCCATCATGGGGTGCGCAAAAATTCCTCTACGACTAAACTTCGTTTAGTCTATGACTGTTCATCCAATAACCCCAGTTTAAATTTCTGTTTACACAGTGGTCCATCTCTGATAACAGATCTGGGAAAATTATTATTAAAATTTAGAATAAAAAAGTACGCAAGTTCCTCAGATATTGAAAAGGCTTTCTTAGGGATTCGCTTAGCAGAAAAGGATCGAGATTCAACTCGTTTCCTATGGGTCAGAGACCCCTCAGACCCCCAATCGCCTATAGTAACATATAGGTTCAAATCAGTACTATTTGGAGCAACTTGTAGTCCATTTTTATTGGCAGCATGCCTCCATCACCATGTAAATAAATCCCAAACGGCATACAAGGATGCCATATTAGAACAAATTTATGTAGATAACCTCTTCGGTACATTTGACACCGAGGATGAAATAAAACAATATTTTTTTGAAACCAGATCCTTATTTGCAGAGGCTGGTTTAAATTTAAGAGAGTGGGCTTCCAACTCATCTCTCGCTGCTTCTATGTTTCAAGAGAAAGAATTGGGCATAGAAGAACCTTGTTTAAAAATTTTAGGTATGGAATGGGATACTTCTTCAGATACCATGTCTTACCCCACTCGTAGCTTCGACCCAGAAGCCAATACCAAACGTAAAATATTGCATAATGTTGCATCTGCTTTTGATCCTCTTGGTGTTTTGTCACCCGTGGTTATAAGAGGCAAAATGCTTCTACAAAAAATTTGGAAATTAAAACTTGACTGGGACCACAAAATCCCCAATGATCTTCAAAAAGAATGGAGATCACTTGTGGTTCAATTTGAACAATGTTTAAACTTAAAATTGCCCAGGCAACTTATATATTCAATTAATGTGGAACTCCACGCTTTTTCCGATGCATCTGGCTCTGCATACGGTACTGTGGTGTATGTAGTCTCTTGTGCAGACTCAACACCCATTTCAAAAATACTATTATCAAAAGTTAAAGTATCCCCCATTAAAGAGCTTTCCATTCCCCGATTAGAACTTATGGGAGCTCTATTATCATCTCGCATGTTAAAATTTATATTAGAAACGTTTGAAAACATATTAAATTTTGAGAAAATATATGCTTGGTGTGATAGTCAAGTCACCTTGCAGTGGATTTTCTCCCAAAAACAACTCCCCACCTTTAACCAGAACAGGGTGGACGAGATTCGAAAAAATGTTCCCTCTATAGAGTGGAAATATGTCCCTACACAGGACAACCCCGCTGACCTTGCTTCCCGCGGGTCAGATTGTAAATATTTAGCTTCTGATTTATGGACATCAGGTCCAACTTGGCTCTTAAATCCCTCAGACTGGCCAGTCTGGAGGGAACATCCTTCCTCTTCACAAAATGAAGAAGAAAATTTAATAATCTCAGCTGTGACAGTCACTCCTGTTGAAAGTATACTGAACAGTGAGAATTATTCATCTTATAATAAAATTGTAAAAATAACAGCTTTAGTATTCAGGTTCATAAAAAATTTGAAAAACTCTGTAAATAAATCCCCCTTAAATAAATCAATTGTTAAACCTGAATTCTCCCATCAATTCTCCATTGAGGAGATACAAATTTCTGAGTCATATTGGATCAAATTTGTGCAAAGTTTACATTTTCAGTCTGAAATAGATTGTTTAAAAAATAAAAAACCCCTTACACAGTTGTGTAAACAACTTAATATTATATTAGTAAATGGTATACTCAGGTGTGACAGAAGGTTAGGAAACTCCTTCCTACCTTATGACACCAAATTCCCTTATTTACTCCCAAACAATCATCATTTAATAAAACTCATCATATGGGACACCCATATGTCCTTTCATCATTTAGGAACCTCTGAGCTCCTTTTAATAATACGTAGAAAGTATTATTTTTCCCATATGAGAACTAACATTAAAAAGGTCACAAGACCATGCATTTTGTGTAAACGTTTGCAAGCTCTTCACTTTAGGTCTGCCCCTCTGGCTGCTTTGCCTAAAGTAAGAGTTATTAACACCAAGCCATTTACTATTTTGGGAGTTGACCTGACAGGTCATTTTATAATTAAAACTTCAAAAACAGCTACTTCAAAATGTTATATTGTATTATTTACCTGTGCAACGACTCGAGCAGTCCATCTCGAGCTCGTTTTAGACAATAGCACAGAATCTTTTTTGAGATCATTCCGCCGTTTCATGGGTAGACGTGGTGTCCCCTCTGTCGTTTATTCAGATAACGCCACCTACTTCCATGCTTCATCTGATTATTTAAAACAGTTACATAGTTTACCATCTGTAAAACAATTCTTTAATCAATACTCCATTACATGGAGGTTCAATCCTGCTCGTAGCAGCCACTACGGAGGATTTTTTGAGCGTCTAATTGGATTAACCAAACTCCATTTGAAACGTACCCTTACTAATGCCCTCATCACTTATGATGAATTTTATACAATTATAATTGAAGTAGAGGCGGTTTTAAATTGCCGTCCTCTCACCTTTGTAGGGGATGACCTCCATAGTGAGGAACCACTCACCCCTTCCCATTTATTAACAGGGCATAAATTAAATTCGCTCCCAGTTCCAGAGGAACTTATTGAAATGGATCCCACATATTTAGATCCTATTAAAATTGGTAAACGTTATAAATATATCCTCTCCCTTGTAAATAAATTTAAAAATAAATGGGAAAAGGATTATTTGTTAAATTTAAGGCAATCTTACAATAAATCTGATCGCCCAAATGTAACTGTCGGAGACGTCGTCCTGGTGGAAGATGACGGTCCCCGTTTAAAATGGAAATTGGGAATTGTAAAAGTTTTACATACTTCCCCTGATGGCTATGTACGATCGGTTTCCTTGAGTACGAGAACAGGTGAAATTACTCGCGCGGTCATTCATCTTTACCCTTTGGAAATTCATAGTAACATTTATGATTCTTCTACAGAAGAAGAATCACCTACAACATCAAGTTCTCCCCCTAGGAACCGCCGCCAGGCTAACATCCTGGCTTCCCGTCGAATCAAAGCTATATTCGATTCGAAATAAGCTTCGACGACAACTTTATTAACCATTTAGACAACATCAAAAAACTTATCATATAATTTCTCGTACTATTGAACATTAAAAATAATCTATTAAATTTCTTACTTATACTTTAATTCAAACGTAAACTGTGTATTCCTCTCACCAGTGTCCCCAGGACTCTTCAAAAGTAGTTAAGCTCCTTTTGTACGGCATTAGGGGTTTTCTTACTTCAGGGTTGTGTGTGCCGGGACATACTGACTGTGTAATGTAATTTCAAGTGCCTTGTATATTCGTTTCAAAATGCATTTACTCCCAGAACTAAAGGTGATGACCTTACAATATTCTTCGAGAAACAGTAGTCTTGGGATGGAAATTTCTTTGGGGGAAGGGTTTCCGTAATTCCCTTGACTTTGATACTGTTGGTGGTTCGGGATTATTAACCCACCTTTATCCTTATAAAAAGGAAAGGAAAACCACCCCCCTTTTAATGAAATCAGTGTCATTGCCTTCTGTTAGTGGTGATATTTTGAAACTAGAGTATGCAAGACGTGAGAGTTAAGTTATATTACATATGCCTGAGTGTGACCCACAACCGACCCATTCAAAATTCCTATCCTTCAGACACAGTTCACTGGCGAATGAAAAGTATACTTATTTACTATATTTTCTTTCACTAAAACTTACGAAAACAAATCATATTTCTTCTGTTGGATTCCTTTGGCTGGGGAATTTAATGTCGTAATTTATTTTAAATTACTTCATTTGCCACATGTGGCCAGTTTTCCTTTTGGTTTTTGATGACTGGATTCGCGAGTGGTTGATTTGCGATCGTGATCAAGGGAATTGTGAATGCATTAGTCATCGCTATTTCCTTTTAAAATTTTGTAAATAATAATCTTAATAATCATTTATATATGAAAATTAAAATTTATTAATAAAAAATTGCTCTGAGAGTCGGTGCAAATTTGCACCGAGAAATTTCAGATTTCAATACCGTATTATGATAGTGGCTCATAAGAGTAAAGTATCCCTTATAATTGGGCTACGCCCTTGAAATTCACAATATTGATTCATTTAATAATAAATAGTTAAAATCCCAAGTTTGGGACCCTTGGGTTACCTGTAACCCCTAAAAATGGGGTTAGGGGCTGGAGCTCCCCCCCCATTTCATTTTTTGTTAAAAATTTCAACGGATTCTTCTTATTCATGTCAAAAACTATTATCGTTACCCAATTTTTCAAAGACCAAAAAAAATATCTATATATTTCGCGATATATATATAATATATAATAAATATATATATATATATATATATATATATATATATATATATATATATATATATATATATATATATATATATATATATATATATATATATATTTTTTATAATATATATTTATATATAAGTAGATATATATACACAATACCTCTTATAATCAAAATTTCTTAAAGTAAAACTGATACAAGTAACCGGCATTCGATTTTCTCTCTTTTGACAGAGTTTTGAAATTTCATACTTCCCTTGATTATACTACAGATATAAAACTATATTTTGATAAAGTTTTACATCAATCAAAGTCATAATTACATAATTATAAACATATCGAATTACCTGTCAAAGATAGGCCTTCGATTTTGAGAATTTTCATTTTGAAAGTTTTCCCACCCACCCCTAATTAACCAGGTGCTCAATGATTGTCAAACTTGGTTAGTATTTCAAGTTGGTCTTAACACTCTAATCTTTCATTTACGTAAGTGTCATTGACCTCCTTTAATCGAAAGGTCAAGTTTTGACCTCAGATGACCTTTCAAATTTTTACATTAAAAATTCAATATATTTTAGCTTGCAATCGTCCTAGAAAAATAAAATTTATATCAAATTAATCAGAAAAACATACAGAATCTGATAGTTATTGTTAAAATTGTTAATTATCTTTAATTAAAAAATTACAATTATTATGTAATTTCTCTGAGAATAAACATATCCAGTTTACAACATGTGATTGTTGCCAGAGGTTTCTGTTGTAAACTTCTAATGATTTTTACGATAAATCTACATTAGTTCGTTTGATAAATTTATTTATTTACTATATAATTTTAAATTTGCTAATTTTTGATAATAAATTTGTTATTGAAATATTAATAATTCAATTTAAAGTTTATTTAACTAATTGCTCACCGTCAACCCCCTCGGCGTCGTTTTGATCGACTATAAAACGGCGAGAGCGACCGAGGAGCATCATTATCTTAATTTACTGCACTTACGATCGATTCTGTCCTCTTAAATTGCATCCCGAATCGAATCAGTCTACGAGATTCATTTATAATGCAGTTACAGTAGTTAATATTTTATGATGAAGCTTGTTCCTCTAATGAGCTTCCCCCACCATTTAGAGGTTCAGCGCTGTTTTGGAAGCGTCTTACCGATGTTTAAGTCAGGGCTGTTGAATGCTTTTTTTTTGTAAATTCACAGCGGCACCATTGAAATTTTCCTTCCGTTAAACAGTGATCTTAGAATTTTTATAGGTATATCATTCATAAAGCCTTCCTGGACAAGCTGATAGGACCCCACTAATGGCTATTCAGCCCCCCTTCTATCCTATTTCAGATGTTAGAAAAAAAGGCATTATTTTTTGATTCGTTTATATATTAATTTTTTGATAAGTGTTTTGACGTTATATATCGAATCAGTCTCTTCTGATTGTGTTGTTCTATTTGGAATGACCCAATTTTGATAGTGGACACACGAGTCGATATATAATGTTGAAGTACTTCATATAGAATAGTTCACAGTCTTGGATTAATCCGATTCGCCTACGGTTATTTGGTAACCGG
>JABUQX010025294.1:22500-52500 GCA_015478945.1 Trachelipus rathkii | reverse complement strand
CCTGCGAAATTTTTTTTTTTATCCCAGCTACCGTTCCGTATCTCCGTTAAGTAACTTTGTCGTATACCCTATATATATAATAGATACTATATTATATAGCTACTATATATATTTAAGCGTAACGTTATATTAGTAGTTACCATATATTATATAAGTATACTATATATATATATATACTAATATCATATATTATATAATACTAAAACTTTTATACTTAAATATATCAGAACTTAGTCATATCCTTATCCCAGTTACTTATACTATATATATACTAGTATATCATATATTAAGTATTTTATTAATCCTTATATTATAGTTACGTATATACTACTATCATACTAGACGTATATATTATATCAGTGATCGCAAGTATATCTTACTATTACTATTTATCCTTTATTGATATATACATTACATTACTAGATACTATTACTATAATAGTATATATATTAGATCATATATAGTATATGCTATTATAGTATAAATATACGTATTAAGCTATATATAACTATATATGTCTGCCGTGGCTTAGACCGAGTTAACATCTAATATTAAATTGACCGTCTGATCTTTTACAAATTCATAATGTAACTCGATAAAAAATTCCACTTAATTTTTTTGTAAAAAGTTGCCATGAAATTGAATGAAAAGGTCTATCTACAATAATAGTATATTACAAAGATTACTGTAAAATTTTGATAACGAACTAATTATCATTATCACTATAGTATTATCCTATAATGTATATCTATACTATATACTATAATACTAGTGGATATTGAATATTAATATCCTCATCCGTATCCGCGGATACTATAGGTTATACTGTAGCGTCCGTTATACCTTATAATATATATACTATAGAGAGAGGAGGAGAGAGAGAGCAGAGGAGGATGAGATGACAGACCGCGGCTAGTATTAAGGTTACTAGAGTTTGCGCTTGAGTTAAAGATATCATATAGTCCTATACATAACTATTTATAATATAATACGTGCAGTATACTATTCATGCTATATATACTATTGGTATTACGTACTATCCATCCCTGATAACAATTTATTGATAACTATATTATATCTTGTCGCTACCCCGCTGATTATTCATAATTATTATATACTATTGGATAATAAGGAATCGCTTCCATTAGCATCAACTAGCAGAAATAAATAACCATGGCTTAAATAAAAGATACTTTAAACCTTTCTTATCTAATGCATATGTTGTAACCTAACTACCCACTTTACCTAACCATACTACCCGTCAACTCCTAACCTACCGTTAAATCTAACCAAATTTTAACCGTAATCCTGGCCATCACCTAATAACCTAAATACTAGCTATGATTATATTAACCTTAAAACCTGACTAACTTGCATAACCTATCCCTACCTATAACCGAAAACCTATACCTCAACACTACCTATACTCTAACCGTCTAACCTAACCCTAACTATATAACCTAACTACCAACTACAAATAAATACTAACTCAGTTTATAATTAGGGATTATATGTACTTACTCCGTGCATGTAATTAGTTTATAATCAATACACCTGGTCGTTTAGAAATATTTAATTTCCTCTTTTTCCACCTTCAAAAAGTTATCAATTCTTTGCTCCATCAATAAATAAATTTAATGATCTTTGTCAGAAAAAGAAAGAAACTTTAAGCAGACCATACAGATAATTCGTCTTGCCACTAATTAATATGCAAGGTTCTTCTATTCTTACATTCCCCAAAGCGCAAACTGCTTGGACTACTGTTTTGAATTATCATGATGTCCGTTTACTAGTACACTTACTTAAGACGACAATATAATATTCATAGCTTTTTATATTTTTATTAATATAAACAGGTAAGATCTCTCTTATATTATTTTCCTTACACCTCGTTATTTTTACCTTTTTTTCTCTGTTATAAAGTTTATTACAATACCTCCCCTATCCCCTTAAAATTTATGGGAAACCCCCTCATACTCTTAGACTCTGTCCCCATTTCCAGAAATCTAGGTTGCCATGTTTTTACCACAACAAACATTAATAACACTAATAAAAATGTTTGTTAAACAAACTGAAATATAAATAAAAAAGAAGTAAGATAATAAAAATTTTACTTGAACGGACTCTATTAGGAAATGTGTATTTCTTTTTTAAAAAATAAAGGTATGAATTTTTCAACTTTTTTCAGGAAAGAATTTACCAAAAACAAACGCAAGCAATTTCGCTACACGACCATATATATATTAAATATTATATATTATATGATATATGTATAGATAATTATATCTAATGATGTATTACTATATACATACCATACTGGCTAATATATAGTATATCTATATACCTATAACAGTTATTATATTATACGTATAATCGTATATAAGCTATATAGTATAACACTAATTATATTAATGATTATTATTTTAATTATAATATTCAATATCACTAGATATTGTATCTATAAGATATATTATCAATTATATATATTATTAATAAATATGGCACTATATATTATATATGATACTTTAATAATATCACAATATAGTCATTGCATTATTCTTATTTCTTTATTATATTAATTAATACTATATATAATTATTATATAGTATTATAATATATATATACATAGGGTCAGTGTAGCGAAATTGTTTGCGTAAAGCTTGATGAATTTTGTTCATCTTATGGAAAAAGTTTAATATCATAGTGGTCTTAGGTAAAGTGTCTTTGGAATGTGATACGATATATTGGAAAATATACATAAATGTAATTATTTGATATATAATAAATTATTCTCACATATTAAAATTTTTAATAGCATATTAAGTGTTATCTGTGTTGCGTTGATAAGCTCCGAAAATCTCTCATTATTAGTAATTTACTTTTCTTTGTTTTCAGAAATTTAATCAATACGTATATATACCTATATACCTTACGTCAATACCCTATATATAATACCTAATATATATATATATTTTACGTATTGTTATTTATTCAAGGCTGCTTACGTATTACCTATTATTATTATTATCATGTTGTCATTAATTTCTATTATCATATATATATTATCTATACTATAGGATATATTTATATACTATATATAATTATAATATACTTAATAGTGTATATATACCTACTAATACTATATAGTAGTTATAATGTAGTATCCATACTATAGTACACTTTACTACCCCTATACTATCACTAGTATAATAGATATATTATAAATAGAGTATGTAATACTAGTAGTTACCGTATTTAATATATCAGAAGAGAGTGCAGGAGAGAGAGAGAGAGAGAGAGATTAGGTGACCCCTTTCTCGGTTAGCTGATAGGCTTTAGATTCATAATTTTTCCTATTGTTATTAGGTTATGTTTATTATGTAAGGTTATGTTTAGATTATTTTTGACTTGTTACTTCTCAGATTCATGTCTAGGTTATGTTAGGATTATTTTTGACTTCTATTAAGGTTAGGTTAGTTTAGGTTAGGTTACATTTATGTGGTTAGGTTTAGGTTAGGTCTAGGCTTAGAGCATGGTGTAGGGTAGGTGTAGGTTAGGTTAGGTTGTTAGGGTTAGGTTAGGTTAGGTTAGGTGTAGTTAGTTTAGGTTGGTTAGGTGGAGGTTAGGTTAGGTATAGCGGTTAAGTTAGCGTTAGGTTAGATCTAACCGTCAAAGACAGGTTTAGGTAGTTTTAAGTTTAGATGTGAGGAAAAATATTATATTTTTTATTTATGGTTGATTTTCTTCAGGTATGCTACGATCCTATCCTTCAGATGCTGATGAAAGTATGCTTGCTTTTAAATGATAAAATTAAACCTGGAAGTAGATAGTAAAAGATTGTTGGAGTATACTAAAATACTATAGAGCCCACATCCGTGTCTGGAGTATACATAACTCTATTCATTATAATCGCGACATCCCAATCCCAAAAAATTCCCGAGATAAAGGGTTAGTTACGTACTACTAGATACTTCTCATACCTAAGTATTTATCGCGTATAGTTACTATATAGCTAATATAGGTGTATATTATATCTTACCTAGTGAGTATATATTACAAATAGTACCTATATGCCTTACTAGTTATGTAATATATATATATATGTCACTTATATATATACGACAGTCAGCCAATTATATATATATATATAGTACTCATTATATACTATCATATATATATATACGTACTATATATATATAAATACCTCAAATAAATATAATATTAATATATATATATATATATTAGTATAAAATATTATATATAGTATTATATTATTATATATTATATAATAATACTATATATATAATATCATTATTATAATTTATACTATATTTTGCTGTGTGCTGGAACTCGCTGTGTGTGTGTGTCGTGTCATGTGTCCAGTCTCGTAGTGTGGTGAATGCTAAATTTTTTCAAATTGAAATACTTCTTTTAGTTGTATTATTTATTTCTTCATTAAAAATAAAGAAAGAAATTTAATTTATTTTCCGGTATTGTGGTCCTTTTCTGGGTCGAATCAATTTTTGTTTCCCCACCAAATATTAACGACTATAAGTCAATCGAGGCGCATTTCCAAAAACCTACCTAAGATCCGAAAGTTAGCTATGTATTATATTTATATATACCTCTATACTCATATATATATTTTACTATAATATATATATATATAAATTGGTACCTCTATTATATTTATATATATACTCAATTGTAGTTATATAGTATATAATTATATATATATTATATAATACGTATACAATAATAATAATATATATAGTATATATATATATCTATATATATAAGGTTTCTATAATCACTATATATATACTATATATAGTATACTTTACAAGTCCTCAAAATGAAGATACCGTAAATGATGATGTCGCCCGAAAAAGACTCAAACATTTCGAACACACAACTTTAAAATACAGATTAAACCTGACATTACATGGATGAACTATAACTTATATAACCGGTATAACATAAGCCAAACACTAACCTAACCTTACATCTAAGGCTAATTCTAACCCTAACCCTAACTAAGCCTCTAACCCCAACCTAAAACGCATAAGCTAACCGTAACCTAATGACCTAACGCGTAAAGAAAAATTGTTTTAAATTAATTGTTTATAGTAAACTAGGATAAACTATTCGGGCGAATTTCTCAGCTTATAGGCATTTTCAATTTGATTTGCAAAACGGCCTCCTAATTCTATGACTTGTGCCCCTATATTAGTGATGCAGGGTACAATCCGCACATTACTAACAGGACTCCGACTCGGATATCCGCATCCGCATCCCGCCGCTTTGTCCCTGCGGACTGTTGTCGCGGATGTTCTATGTCGAAATTTGATCAAAGGGAAATCTATAATACAAAAATAGCTCAAATGAATCTTGAACGCAAACTGTAAATGATGAGACCAGGACTCTACTAAACTGCCTGTAATGAATGACATATACTCACAGCATTGAAGTCATAATAAAATTTGAGTACAACAGCAGTACATCGAGATATATGGTGGATCGGACTCTAACAAAAATACAGTATGCTACAGCTTGTACCAGTTCTCTTAGTCTCCTGCTGGTGAATCACTCATTACTCACGCTATGTAAAGTACACAATTTGAAGAGTCCTTTCTCCTCAAAATGAACATTGATATGTAACCGCGTTTGAAATAAGGGAATTGTGAACAAATCTGTTAATAAAACCTAACGCTTTTACGAAACTAATGCTTTCGCTCTGGTGGGACATATAATGATCATCTTGACATACATCTATATGCAACACGTACTTAGGTGGATCCCCAGAGGCTCTAGAAAAGGCAGATTAGTTTTTTATTTTCTGAACAGCAATATAGACAAAGCTTTAAAATCTCTGTCACTTTTTGCTTGCAGTTGAAGTAAACTCTCCTCAAATCCGCGGAACGTACTCAGTCTGGATATTATATTTTGCACTACCCATTAAAAGTGGAAAAAATCGAAGATGCTTCTCAGAACCACACTACTTTACTACAAGTGATTCCAGTTTACTCAGATTATTTTATAAGGAATCTTATTACATCCAGTAGATAGATGAAAGAAAACGAACGCCTCATATAGTCGACAAAAGAGATGTGGACGGTGGAAAATGGATTGAATTCATCAAGATAATTCTGAGATAACAGAAGAATGATCACTACTCAGTTGCGTGGAAAGTTTAGGCAAATTATTAATCACATGCATTGCCGCGTAAACTTGAAGAGACTATGTGACGTTGGCGCCTCGTCAATAATCATAGTTATGAATTCAATGTCGAGAGCAGTACGGAGTCTAGCCCAAATGCTGGTAACTTAGTAATATGCAAAGAGAAACAGATCTCAGGCAAGAAAGGCAGAAGAATAATTTGTGATGGTGCTGTGTCAGTAGACCGACAACCTACCTATTTTTGAATTTCAATACTAGTGCAAATACAAGTATAAAAATTTCATTTTCGCTACAAGATCTATCTCTCATTCAAAGGGTCAGAGTTGGGAGAAATAGAGGTTTGGTGCGTGGTGCATTTGGAGTTGTTGTCCCACGCGTATGATCATCACCCTTCTCAATACCGCGCCTACGCCGTTACAAGCGGAACTCCCGGTAACGCAATCCCCCTAATCACGTACTTATTAATAGATTAGTGGGCTTTCAACTCGAAGGCTCATTAGTACTACGCTATATATATATACCTGTAACTGATACTTATAGTTGTATTATAAAGTATATGTAACTCATCTCACCTAGCTAACCATATACTATATTAGCCTCCAGTCTACTGCCATCCCGACGACCTCCTCGATGGCTAGCGCTAACAGTACGAGTGCGACTATCCGTGCGTGTGTATGCATCCAGTCTATGTCCCCGTGACAGTGACCTACGGTCAGATTGCTATATTTGTAGACGCTACCCGTCGGCCCCACTGGAGCGCCGGACAATAAAGTGCAAACTTGCTTGCGTGTGCCATCGCTCCACTTACGCACCTCCAACTATTTCGAATTCATATTCTATTTAACTTTAGGATCTAGCGCAGGACGCTCAAACGATATGGCCGCTTGTCTGCGCGGATTCAACTACCTTAACTCAAATCTTAATAATCTCCGTACTTTATACCACCTCTAGTCCTCCGCATTTATAAATTCTCGAAGTTTCTCGCATCTGCAACCGCTCAGTCCCTTTATGCGTAGTGCGCTCCTGATATATATATCTAGCCGTCAATGTGCTCTCGAAGGTTGTCTCCTTATATCATAGTCGATTAACTGGATTACACCTCTTGATTTCATGGCGTCCTCCCATCCGCCTATAACCTCCCGCTCATTTTTCATTGCGTCGTTACAATCTTGCTTTTGCAAATTATCCGTATCTCACATCGTTCACGTGCGCCTCCCCTCACTTCCTCGTGATCTTATGACCACTATTACAATAGACTTTGAAGAAAGGCATCTCCAATGTCATCTTCAGAGACCTTGCTCCAGGCCCACACGCCCTCCTACTACATTTGATCCGCCCGAGTCAGTGCTGTCCGTATTTTCGCCCGTAAATACGCTGGACATATGCAGCGTGAAGAAGCACGCAGTCAGCTCGACTAGCTTCGGTGAGATAGTCTATTCTGGACTTCATTGTAAACGGTAAAGCAAGAGGAGCAGACATCAGGTATCCTTCCAAGTCCCCGCCTCCGGTATCCAGCCGTGTACGTGTCTAGCAGTCCCAGTGACGCAGTAGATTCGTGTGCCGCGACCTTATCCCAGCTTCGCTCATTGAAAAAGCCTGATACGTGCATCGGCTATTCGACGAATAAATAAATTGTTGTAGGATACAGCACAGGTCTTGTGAGTTATCTGTGTACATGCGCGTGATGCCCATAACGTCTGGAGCGGGTCTCAGTCTCATCTTCAGGCTCACCAATGGTCTCCACCCAGAGCTTATGACCACACCATTATAGAGAGGCATAATAATAAGCCTTAACAAAGATATCAATCATCAGATATTAGTCAATTAATTTTTGTCTATATTTTCGTGACCACATAGTGAACACCTTGTTAGAAATATCATCTGAAATCTAGTGCAACGGAATCAGACTTCACTCGTAGAATTTACTAGATACTGTATTCTGCTCTCAAATCAGATTCGCTCTCCTATAACTCAAAACTCTGATAGAACCACCCTCTTCGACATAATACGCACGGTACTCCTCAAGATATTGTGTGGCTCGTGACTCTCCTCCCAATGCTCGTGCCCAGATGGTCCATTCTACAACTACTCTGTTACAGCAAATTTTTTCGTGCAGGTCTACCTTGACCATGATATATCTCCTGTCTCATCAGACGTAACTAAAAATCTTCCTATAATATCGTATCCCCAACTTCTGCGTCCAACACAGTACAGGATGGCCCTCTAATAAGAAATCCAGCAGCCTCGCACTGCACAGGTCGGGTGAATATGACCAGTGTACTTTTCACCTCTCTGGCACGATTTCGCTCGCATACTCGCGCTCCTCGCTTTTCAGTAAGACTGGAGACACATCTCCCTTCCTCGGGACCCTCTCTGTCCACGTTGCCACCTATATAACACTTCGATCAAGCTATCACGGTGGTACTTAACTAATCAGTCCCGTTTCTCACGCTCATACACTAATAGAAATTTCGCTTAGAGTATGAACGTCTTGATGGTTACCTGCGTCGGGTCTCGTCCCGATTGAGATAAACTTGCTCTATGGCGCTGTCGATATCGTAGTAAGACCTTCACCATCTCTTCCTGTTAGGTCGGGCTGGCATCTCCCACCCAGTTGCCTGCTAGGGTTGTCTGTTCCGGGCCATACATAATCCTCGACAGAATGTCCCGGCGCGCGTCCTTCTGTCAATCTCGCACGCGGTCCATGTACAACCTCCAGCTCGAGGCTAGCGGCCGTTGACCTTCCCGCTCACCCAAATTCGGCGGCCTCTACATTTGTGAGGGAAATACCTCCTGCTATTATCTCAGAGACATATCATTACGGTGTCTCCATAACGTGTATTTACTAGCTATATTATCTTCTAATTCATAGTTTACTAACTGCAAAGTATTATCACTGCTCGAACCTCTAGCCATTTTATCCAGAAGTGACTGTACATGTATCAACGTGAGCCATTACCCCTGTTACGTGTTTGGTAAATTCACATAAAGGTGATCTCTCGGTGATCATAAGTAGATCAGGTTCATTGTGTTTGGCTGCTCTCCGGGTGTTCCCCCTTTGAATTCTTCATCTTTAGACTGTGTATATACAGTACCTTACGTTAGTCAGGACTATCTTAAAATCACTGATTACTCAACTACCGGTATATAGCTGTTTACAGAGTCAGTCCACACGATTCCCGTCTGCTATGGAACGATTGCTTTGTCTTGGCAAGGATTGACCATTTTGCACCTCTATTGACCTTTAATTAGTTCATGTGACGTACGCTCCGGTTGCCTCCGTACTACTTTTCTATCCCAGACAGAGTGTACGCGCGATAAGTAGGCGATATTAGGGACGAGAGACGGCAAGGCATCTGGGAGTTAGAAAACCCATGAGTATTCTACGCCGGTCCCACGAATACATCTGCTAGTAGGGACGTGGATGCCTAGACCTCGATCGGGACATCTGAAGGCATTAAATTGATTTAATCGCGTCAGCCTTCCCACACGTAGCATGACGGTAGAATACGTCCGTGGAACGATAAGAATAGCTTCACCGCTTTCCATGAGCTCCGGATCTCGGTATTCGCAGCCACATAGATATGTTTAGTGAAAGAAGTACCTCTATCCTTTCACACACAGATAAATTAATATAAGAAGAAATATAACAGCCAGCTATGAACGAATCTAGCAGAAGCAGCCGTTCGTTCGGCGATACTCACCTGTTAGCGGGAAATTTAGCTAACCACGCGTGGCACATCTCTCGGTTATCTCGACGATTCTCTCCGCTTGACCTCTCACCCTCTAGGAGACCACGCACTCACTCCGGATGGTGTACACCGGCCGTGACGCGTCCCCGTTCTCATACTAGCACAACCCCATCAGCGCAGTGCGACAGAAGCCCTAAAGGTTCATGAAACGCAGAGTAAGTATTTATCTTGCAGTATCCTCTCTCACCACATAGTATCATACGATTTAGCTTTTTTGATCGACGACCGATCCACGCCAGTCACTTCTCTCTATGTCATTAGAAGAGTTTGCAAACTTCTAACATGAACGTTAGATGGGGACGCGTTAGATAGTTATGATTTTCACCTCTCCCCTATCACCCCCAACTTCCCTCAACCACTCCTCCTCTCCCTCTCCCCCTCACTCTCCTACCTTCCTAGTGCAAAGCTAACATTACCATCTAGCTCTACTAGTCCTACGTGGCTCCTTAGTTAAAGTTAGCGTTGGAGCATGATGATCGACACCTCGCTTCTAACGATATTGCGCGCTACAAGATAAGTCAGAAGATGTCCTGAGCCCTTACGTGGACGGCGTTCTACGTGGTTATATGCTGTATTCCGGCTCTACTAACCGTCTTTTATTATTTTCGTGTACACGTTCGCTTAATACTAATATGTTATCTAGAACTATGTAATACTCTCGTCTAGACTACCAAGCTGACTTAGAGTAGAGTCAGTATTGTAGTCATACGCCTCTGCACTCTCATGTCGTTAATATAACACCATAGGCTCCCTGCTTTAGTGTCCCACATGGTGCAAGCTCATCTCAAACTCCCATGACTAATATCATATAGTTACTCCAACTAAATAAAATAATAATAATTGAAGCTTTAATTTTATACAGTAATAAAATTGGCTTCTTGATAGAGATAATTCAAGTGGGATGGAAAAGACATTTGAGAAACAATCTCAGTCAACATCAATTTTATTAAAAAACAGAAAATACTTGTATAGTGGAAGAACAACAATAACGATAATTACAACTCCTCCACAATATAACAAGGTATACAAATACCACTGCATATACTATGGAGCCCATACACTAGAATAATCATCGATATCGACCGTGGAGCCAGCCAATTCTACTATGTCATAGTGGCGACACTTACATTCTCGTCTACGCTCATTGCATTCGACGATTCACACTTACTCATAATTTATGGTGATCCATAGGTCTCATTTCTCCCTCTCCTAGGTCTCGGTCTTCATAGATACGATTGTACAGTATCAAATAATGAGACACTAACAATAATAAAAAATAAAATAACTGAATAATAAAATTTCCAATTTCTATCATAAGTATTAAAATAAGTTTCATTTCACGTACTCAGTAGTTAGTCCATGTGAGTCCTGAACTAAAATAAGAAATATATTATATAATATAATTAATAATATTAATGATCCGGGAATCAAACTAAATATTAGATAAATAATCATAATAATCTTCAAAAAGGTTGTGCTCAACTCAAAGAAATTGGTTTCACAGGGATGGTAAATACACATAACTGTCGCTCTCTTAAGGAATTCAGTTGCTCTAGCTTTTGATTATAATTTAATAACAAACGCTCGACGCTCGATAACTCACACTCACCTTGGGCAGGATTATAGGCACACTTACTCGTGTGACTTATATACAGTATACTCACGTAATACATTCTCACTCACTCACAATGGCTCACTGTGATATTTCGCTTACTCACCACATATAAATTGACTCTTGACTCTCTCACTCTCACGATCCTATGTGTCACACGGTGATATGAATATCACATACATTCAACTCACTCTCTCGTGCAATCTCTCTGATATTTATGCTGAAACTAACACTACTCACTCGGGCAGTTGGGTCGACACAGGTGATACAAGCTTCATTCGTACTCTTAATTGTGTGCTATCTGAACTCATATAGTCTCCAGTTCTTACGCCTTGCCACTCTCTCATCTGTTACATGTTGACTCTTTACTCTACTCTCATAGCATAACTTAATTCTCACTATGGGGATTCACCTCATTGACTCTCTCAAACATGCCGTTTTAGCTCCAGATAGACTCAAGCATCACTCACTACTCTGCTCGCAATAAGGATAAGGATTCACACTCCCACGTGCACTTTGTGTCACGGTGGCTGTCACTCTCACACACTCACATAGTGAATGTCTCTCCGCTCTCACACTCTCTCACACGTGGTCGATACGCGCTCGCTCTCCTCACACACTACATAAGAGATATAAGCTCGCATGCAATGTGGTTAGAGGACTGTTACTCACTCACTCTTGGCTCCTGCTATCATAGCTATCTACTCGCGTGTGATGTTAGATATAGTGTGTGATGTTTATATAGTGGAGATATAGACCCTCTCGCTAGGGCACACTACCCACTTCACTCTCACTCATACCGATATAGCCTCACTCGTATAGTCCGGTACATGAGTTCTCTCACTACACTCCATATATAGGGTGCTGATACAGCCTATGCCTTGCGTAACTGGGCCCGACCTAATCTACGCTACTCCCCGGTTTGTGTCCTCACTCCGCAGCTATCGCGACATACGACCAGGTGAGCTACCTCATCATTGCCTCATTACTGATTATGTGGTTCACCCTCGCACCCTCACTAACGGCACAGACCAAAGGATCTTAGCAATTAAAGACTCTCGCGTGGTGCAACTCACACTCTCCTCACTTTTCTCTTCTCGTATATGGAATAATGCTGTTCACTTTACCAGGCGCCCTGACAATTGCTATACGAGGATTCAAGACTACCGCGCTAGTCGTCATAGATCTGCCCTAACTATCAGAATCTCTCCTCTCATATGTATATAATTGTGGTTTGACATAGCCGTGGTGGCTAGTTGCAACCTATGTCCAATGCCTCTCCTGATGGACTCGCCTCTTAGCAGCTGGGTCTCTTACAAATAGGACTTCCTGCTCACCACTCGGACCTTATAATCCAGCCGTGGCGGGCCTAATCATCTTATTCTCCCAGCTCGTCGATACACTGCTGATCGACCTCCGAATACGGCTGGACCCTCACCCTTCCATCCTGCGCGATTCGCGCCTCACAGCCTATCATAGGCTCTCACCTCGGAACTCACCCCGTTCTCAGGTGCGGAAGGCAATCCTCAGGCACTCCACTATCATTTTCCATCAATTCACGGCTATTCTACCGCCTGTGACAATCTCCAGGCCTGACGGCATCACGCGATTCATCGAGTGAAATATCGAACGTCGCAATTATATAAAATCCTGCTCCATCCAAAGTCGCGACGTCTACGGTGTGAGTAAGTGAGGCGACCTCTCAATCTAGCCTAACCAGTCGAGTATACGATCCTCGGGCTACAATGTCGCCATGTTCCTTAATGCCGCGTAAGCTCATTTCACCTCTCGTGCTTCTCTTGGCTCAACCCAAATTTTACCCCTTGACCTCTTGGAGCCCAGTGTGATACGATACCCCAGCTACCAGGCCATCCACACTCTCTACCAGCACTTCTCATACGTTCGTACAACCTACACTACCTTGATCTAGTACATTCAAGGCGCCGACCCCCTCAGCATAAGTCCTTCCCTCTCTTATTATCCGGCCAGTTGCCGGGGCTATACTTATAATTATATATATAGTAGGAGAGAGAGAGACAGGAGACTGATTTGGGCGTCCGATCGTGCATAACCCTCAAAGCTCGTTTCTGTAAGGTGCTCGCACCGCCTGAACCACCCGTGCTCGCTCACGAGGGTTCCATACATATGCGATAGATCGCTATGTAGTTATGGCTCGTATTTACTTACGTCCCGCAGTCACGTTTGAGCTCTAGATAAGCTCTAACGTCACCTAGACTCGTCCTCCTCTGAGTCTGATGGTGCATACACTTACCGACGTTCCCACTCCTCGATCCCAACCTTATCCTGTCTCCTCGTTCGTTATACTATCGCTCACGCGGTTAACCTCTCCTACGATGCACCCGCTGTAAATAGCAGGTATAGCCCCTCATGGTGCATTTGTAAGGAATCTCATGAAAAGATACTGCTATGCGTGTGATTGCGTATCGGCATCTTCGCCGACAATCCTAGAGCTTCACCGGCGGTGATAAGCGGAACCAATAGTGTAATATTATACTTAATTGCTCATCCAGTGCTTATACGGGCTTAAATTCGCTTCTGGACGATACAAGGAGCTGCATAAGATAAGTGTATTCACGCTTCGACTCACCCACGTTACTCTGGCATCACTCCCCGTTAGGTTTTGTGCGGCTCTGTCTCTGACCCCCTCCGATTCCTGAATCGCACTACCTTCTGTATTCAATACTAGCTGAATCAACTCATTATCATATTGGATAAGCTACTGCTCAAAAAGATTAGTGTCGCTATCACAATCGCCGTTACCATAAATAACGCGAGAGAGTCATTATCTGAGTAGGACATCCGCGTTTCATCAGCCAATTAAGTCTCTTAGTATTACTCTGCGCTCTCTGTGACAGTCTACACACTCCAATAACCTGAGCAATATAATAGACACATCCCGCAACTGCGTTCCATACTCCAGTCTTCTGCTTACCGGAGTCATAACTCGCGCTACATCATCTTTAAGCGTCAACTTTTTAATCTCACTGTGTTACCGGCTCAATGTCCGTTGTCTCCTCGTGCTAGAGTAGCTAGTATAATATATATATATATACATATCCTATTTATACATCATGAACTACCGTATATTACACGCAACGCCTATAATATTATATTATATAATTATATATAATATTTATATATATAATCAGTCGATGCCGTACTTATATGATATATATCTAATATATTATTATATATATACTATAGTATATAATATAGTATATAATTTCTGACATTAATCTATATTATATATATATATATTATATTATATATATAGTAGTATCATAACAGCAACTTATATTATTACTTATATATATATATATACTATAATATATACTTATTATCTTATATTTATATTATAATATATTATATATTATATATATCATATAGTAATATAATTATCATACTACTCTATATACTACTTACTAATGCTCACCATCTAACTAGAATTCGCATCGAAGACTTTACTCACTCATAATCATAACTATATATATATTATAATAGGATATATTATATATATATATTATATATATATATATATATATAGGGAATTTTGTTTTTAATTAAGGAAAAACTTTTCTTATCCGAAAAAAAAACAGATCCCCTGACCCCCCAAAAACTGATTAATATATCTTATAATTACTCATACCTCTCCAGTGATGTCTCTTACGACCGTCCTTCTCACAGGTTGTCATCTACTCTGATCAACCACTAAGTGTAATGATCTCCTCTGTACTTTCTTCATAATCAATACAAATCAACACACAGAATCTGTTTTGCGTCTGATCTTATCATAGGTTTTTCGAAAGTGCAATAGGTCACATTCGCCACACCTACCTATAATATATATATATATATAATATATTAATACTATATATATATTAATACATTTATAGTAATATGTTCGACCCCTGACAGATGTTGACTGTAATACAACCGTCTCCCATGATTTTTTCAAAGATATATACTCGGACAACGTTGCTTTAATTAAATCGATATTATCAAAATAAGTCGCAGTAATTAAGGTTTTAAAATCAGTTATTAGTTTTTTTTTTTTGCCCATATTACTATATTTATAGTAATATATAATTATTATCCATATATAACTGTAATACTTTATATATATATAATATATATATATATTATAATATAATATATATATTTATATATAAATATATATAAATCATAATATATAGTATATTAAATTATATATTATATATATATATTACGGTGAAGTATACTATATATATATTATTATACTATCGCACTATCATATACTATATATATACCCTACTTACCTCTGATCACTTAGTATGTGCAATCCACTGGTATTCAGGTTAGATAGGTCCTCTGGAACCGTCTTGCATTATATATATATATTATCTAGTACGTATATAATATATATATATATCTATATATACCCTTAGTCTGCATACATATGATGCTCACAGAGTAGATACGATAAGAGATTACGAATTAACTCACGTCTTAACTATAATATGTATGCCGCAATCGGGTAAACTATCTACGATTGTTTCCCCTCTTATTTAACATCATTACCGGAACCTTCTTAAATATATGGACCGTTACATGTTAATTGGCTTCCTACTCACTGGATTTGTGTATTGTCCTGGCTGCTGCCATAGCATGTACAACCCTATCGACCTGCGCCTGAAACGCATGATTGTACATGTACCTTATCACCTATCCGGTTCCATCCGAGGAATCTCTACACTGACTATGGCCGTTAGATGAGCGCCTAGCTGAGAAGCCCTGTGTGCAATGACGCGTAACTAACCATCACGCGCTCGAGACACCCTCATTCACTCCTGAGGGTGAGGCTTCGTGATCGAACCGAGCCTGTTATTAAGTATATCTCCGATGTGAGCACGTAACACTGGGAGTCAATAGTCCTGACAGCCTGTTAATCGGACATATCTGTCATACTGGTTACTTGCGAGCAGCCTGCGTCCATAAGCGAGACACTCTCCACCTTCTAAACAGTGCAAAGCCGACACATCATTTAAAACCTGCATGCCGTGATCGCAGCTTGATCGTCCTGGCATCGAGGCGTCTGACATAGTTGCCTGCCACTATACGCGACCTTTACACGCTGTACCATTCTTGTAGTTTCTGGCGAATTCCATAATGACTACTCTTAGAGCCCTGGCCTACACTTCTAGCCGCGCAGCGTAAGCCTCGTCCATGCCTCTCGCCTGCTCATCGCTCACGTCCCACGGTTGCCCTCTTATCTCTTTAACTTAGTGAACACTCTCGATAGGATATCAACACCATCGTGCGCTAGACTAGAGTTCACATTACTCACCCTGCATCGAGACGGTCCGCACGAAGGACGTATTTGTTGAGTTGTCTCAGATTCTAACCGCGCCTGCGGCGCAAACCTTGCGTTCCGCCGCCCCCATTTAGCCACCACCAAAGTCCTGGAAGTGTGTGTGTAGTGCATCATGTTACGCTATCAACGTGGAACTCTTTCTTCAAACGAGATAGAACATCAGACTCTGATTCGGCATTGTACCTGCAACCGGCGGATGCCTACATTCTGCTGCTCTTCGAGCGATGCGCTTGTGGTACTGGTCGTAAGTTGAGCGCGCATACGCTCCGATCCCTAATATGTAGCGAAGCTCTCCTAGTGGTGGGTCAATCCTTTGAGAACACCATCATCCGGATATCGTAATATTCCGACGCGCGACCATCTGTAGATTCTGGCCCATAACGTTCAGTGTCTCATCACTTGCTTCAAATCTCAGCTTTCAAGGATGTGTCGTGTTCCACGTTGTCCGGTTGGCTCGACTGTCCGCTCCTAGGCTTTTTAATGCAGCGTCATAACCGAGCACCGAACACAGTCAAGGCCTCTTCATGAAGCTCAGCTTTCCCTGTCATATACAGCCATCCCGCAAACATGGGGCGCCATCTCAATATCCTCCAATTGCTATCCCAAGGTATGTGGCCATATTGTCTCAGCACACAGAATCGACTGGCTAGCTGAACGATAAAGCTATAGCTCTAGTCGATCCTTACAGAAACTACCACAGGACACCATCCCGGCCAAACGCTCGCCACCATAACCCGCTCGCCCTCGCATCGCGGCACCTCGGTATCTCCGCATCTTCAACTTAGTACCATTTACCCCGCCATCCGGAGTATCCTCTCTAATCCTCTCTCCCCAATCCCAGTCTACACCCGTTACTACTTGCAAGTAGCTCTTTCACCCATCTTCCTCTGCCTCGTGCAGGATGTCTATGCGTCCCCTGACACATGCAACCCAGACTGCCCCCCAGCACTTCAAAACCACACCCTACCGGCCACCTCTGTATGATGGCACTCACCTCCGTAATGCTTCCTTCGGGTATCGCTCTAGCTTGATCGGCAAAATGCTCATACCTAACTCTTGTACTCGTACCACCACGATCAATAAAAAATATAGACACACCGCCGACTTGTCTTAGACCCTATTCAGCAGCGGATCAACAGTGATACCAATGTGCCACGTCGCGTCACAAAAAAATACACAAACAACATCACCGCTCAATGAACTACTATGAGTAGAAGGCGCGCGTAGAGTCAAGTATGTACGCGCGTATTAATCCAGCGTCAGCCTCACACTGCGGAGTCCCGTCTTAACGCTACTTCCCTTCTAATGGCACTTTCTAAATCTAGCTGCCCATCTCACCGCGTCTGCTACCGCTAAGCATCTATTAAGCTTTAGAATGCTGAGCGGCCAGAACGTGCGGCCTGCCCCCCGCTTATCTCTCTCGCCGGCAAACCCAACGGACTTCAGCATACGAACCCGGTCCCACTGAACCATCTCTCGGCTTTAATCGCGGCCCGGTATGGGTACGAAAGTGCCCAGTCCTACAGCCCTTTCGGTAGCTTCTTATCTTCAACCGTCCAGCAGGGTTTTCAGCATGCTCAGCTCCTGGCTGTGACCCCTAGCGCTTACGAACTTAGCATACTCGTACGTTACCCGATGTCCTGACAATACCTCCTGCAACGATGCGTAATCGCGAATTATTTCAACGTAAAAGTTGTGATAGCAGCTCATCGCATCGGCGACATCGCCTACAAGGCTCTAATGTTAGGAGATACAGCCCCGTTTGTCGGAGTACTAACGGGTGGGTCGCGTGTCAACATGACAATCGGGCCTGTACCGGACGATCAGCGCGTTCGCCTTGAAACCCCTTCTTAGGACAATGTCGTAACCACGGTCGTTACCTCTTCAAGTCATCGTGCTCGAGAACGCGTTTATTCATTTCGCACGTACGATCACGTAGCAGCCCTATCGCTATCGAGTCGCCTGGCTCCCGTTGCATCTACAGTTTGACCTTTCGCTAGAGGCCCAATGATATCGTTCTCACCCCAACCATCCATTTTCCGCAGGCATCCACGACTGTTTACTGTCTGCCGCGCTGCCACTACTCAAATCGAGCCGAACTCCCCGGTCAAATTTTTTGCTTCACATCACCATCTTGATACTGTCCATTCTATACACTAGAATACCGTACCCATGTATGGTCATCAACTCTCGGCACCCAACACCTTATGTTGGAAGTCTTCCTGGGCTTCAACACCGTCTTATCTAGCGGTGTATTCGCCGGCTCACACGCACCCTTCGCTACAACCGCTCGCGATATACGCCCGTTGCCCAATTACATCAGCTCTCCGTATGTAGACGCCCCCTCGCCACTACATCAGGTCCTCATTCCGCAGACCTCTGTTGCCACATTATACGCTGAGCATTCCTGCACGCTTCTCACTGGTCGTAGCACGCACCGTGACAGCACAGCGGCGGACCATCGATCAGGTCTATCCCGACCATGGACGCAAGTCTTTACATATCACCTGCATTGACATGTCTCAGATGGCCGTTACTCTCTACCTCCCAGAAGTCGATCCGCTCACTCGTACAACCCGCCTAAGCTACTGCGAGATGTTACAACAAGGCACCTGTTTAGTGGTGAAGCCCACTGTAACAATAAGCCCAACGTGGATCAAGACTGGGGAATGCCAGCATTAAGTGGCGTGGGCCAGCGGGCCACCACTCACCTATCTATATTCTCTGACCGCCTGATCGTGGGCAAGAACAAACTCATCTTGTAATCACTCCCCGTTGAGATCATCATTTCGCCGCCTTGTCTAACCCCACTAGGCTTCCATTCTTTAATATTATGGTATCGTGGGCATTTAACTTTGGTTCATTGAGATCTTCCCACAACCGTTGAGCGAATCCGAGAGATCCTGAAAGTCGGGTAGAATCTGCGCACAAACGGGCAGCCGACTCCGATCCACCCGTAGCTAGTACTCGCAACCGTTCTTCGTCCTAGACCCCCCAAGGACAACCAATACAAAATCCCTAACTACTCCGGTAGTTGTGTTACGAGATGTACGGCGAACTCAAGCTGATTAGAACAGCATCCACACTTCTATTCTGCGCTTCAAATCAGATCGAAGTGATCGGTCTTTCCCGACTTATATACCCTCCCCCCAACGCAGCCCCTGCCGATGCGGCATCCTCCGCACTCGATCTTCATCTGACCATTGGTCCAAAGATCCAAACATTCTCGGGCTAACTTCAGCGACCGGTGACCGGCCTCAAGGACGGGTCCCATTAACTAGAGCTGATGAACTCTCAGCTCTGAATAACATCGGTCACAATTTCTAGATTCTCACATTCATGCAGACCATAGCGTATGCACTCAGGTATGAATTTCATAGCATGGTGCAAACAGCCCCTGTCATCACCTCAAATCACCTTCAACGATTAGACGGGAGCTACCACGATACACAGCTCCGGGAGTACATTATCTGCTTCTCAATCATCCCTCCGTTTCCCCAGCAACCTGACCGGAACGCGTTGGAGTTAGTCTCTTCCTACCGACCTCCAGCGTTAAGGCACATCCATGATATTAACCCATCTCTGGAGTACGGCTGTTCTTACTGGCTCCCATGCGGCCTCCACGTGTCACAGGGGTCTACCCCACTTGCCGGTATCCATGTCTTAGGTATAGAGTTAAATCCGATGCAATGACTTTAAGCAAAGCCCATTCACCATTACAGATCTATCCGCCCTTTATCCGATTAGCTCCTACTTGAATCCCCGTAGGAGCCTCTTGCGGATTAATCCCATCATTTACGCTACCATTTTATTAATTCTTCAGCAGCATTGAGCGACCGCACATATCGACCTTACAGCCTCTCCACGGCGGAAGCACCTGAGCTTGCCCATCCAACCGCTTTAAATTAGTCTTGGTAGCCCATTCCGATCGAGATTCGCCCACTGCCCCGCAGAATTATTCCGAACCCTGCCTCACCCCAGCACCGTATCCCCGGACACCTCGAGCCTGATTACACTCGAACATGAAGATAGGGAACGACTGCTTCATGCCGGCAGCTCTAGACGCACTCGCTATTCTACCCGCTCGATATCTTTGCCAAGGTCGACCGAGGTTAAATGCCCCCAGACCTTTTGTTCTCGCTATGGCTTTATAAGCACACCGATTCATGTGTGGCTTTTGTGCTGCCGGACCATACATTAGCTTCGTCGATCCGAGACTGACCCTACTAGGCCGAAGACCTTTCCATCCCTAGCTCTCACGAAATACCCGCTTCATCTAAGATGTCGTCAAGCAAACTACTAGCTCCTATAAACTCCCCATACTTATCCGTGGAAGACATCGCTAAGATCAGTCCAAAAAAAGCCGTACATAGTACAAGGCCGAACCCCACCAGAGTGGGGCCCCGCACATCCGTCAGACGAGTAACGTTCTTGCCCTAATTAGTGGGCGCTTCAGTTATAATACCATACTGTAAGCCTTTCACAGCATAACGACTATATCCCCCTCCGTGATAGACCCCTCTGAAAGCGCTTTTAACCTCAGTGTCTTCGCACGCACGCCATCTTGGGCTGCCTACCAGTATACCGTGCTCTCTATATTCCGCCATCGCATACCCAACCAACTCTTCACACTTGCTCTCATAGCGCATCGCGTCAGGTGAGACTTTACATCTTTACGTGGACCTTACCCAGTAGCACCACCCTCTCCTTAAGCATGACCCGCATTAGTGCCCACAGTTATGACAGTCGCAGCAGACACACCCATCCATTCCGCCTCTAAGAGATTAGCCTGGAGACTTCCTTCTTGATCGTATACATTAAATACCAACATAGCACCAACCCGGCACCGAGCACGAACAACCCGGGATTCGAATTGCTCGCACGGACAGAAATATCTAGTCGGCCACTGACTGTTAGCTCATTGTCACACTTCGTACGCAAAATCACTGAGACCCGAAGCGATCGTAACCACCCAATCTATTGGGCCCAGTAATGCAGATCCTGCTTAGAACGACGAATACACAAACACCTTGACCCTGACCCTGGCTCGGCATGAACATCCCCTCTGTCCTCAAGACTAAGCTATTAATTACGCTCGATTACGCGGTCCCCACGAGCAGATGCAGGACGCGGAGGAACAGCAGTCGCTGCATTTGCGACTCTGCTCTTCCTCCTGGTTATAACTATTCAATGCTGTACCTAAGAACTCCACAATCGAATGGTCGTGCTGCTCCCTTTCTGTCCCTTGTCGCCCGGCCCTTAATGCTTGTACCGTTAAGCCTACCCCACATTTTCGGTATGCATCCGAAGCACGCCATCTCCACCTGACCAATCCACGGGACGAACTACCCATCCATACGGTTGTAGCCCCGTCGTCATCGCTACCCGCCGCCGGTAACTCGTCATTGCACGACCGCTACACCTAACGACGAGCCTCATCGATCCTATACTATCTACCCCGCAATATAGGTTGAATCGTAGTCCACTTCACCCACGTCTCTCTATCTATTGGCCTAACGCAACTCAAGTATGGGCCCAGGCAGAAGTGGACCCTGTTATAACTCTGCTCAAAGCTGCCGTCTCCCCGCCGACTCTCCAACCGCTATGACCTTCCGACGCCTCGCGTCACCCACCTTGCCGATCAGCTGCGCCTGCTCCCGTACCACCTGCAGCGCACACAACCCCCTGAATTCTCGCTGACCGAGCACCAAGTCTGCAATTGAATCCCCATATTCGCGCAACCAGGAAGAATCCCGATGAGTGTAACCCACACCCTGAGCATCAAACAGCCGCCATAGGCTATGAAACACTATAATAATAGATATATACTGATACTCTCTGCATCGGGTCTGGTAATCCTCTCCCTGATCGCTCTCCTCTCTCCTTCTAATCTCGCTCCCGTGGCATGTCAGAATATCGCCTCACACATCAGCATGCCTACACTCGCGCGCTACGTATCAGATAGATAAATAATACGCTAAATACGCCTCCGCATACTCTAGCGCAGAACTCCATTTTCTCGACCTCAGTGTGGTTCTATATATATTTCGTGCACCGCTTATGCTCTCTACCGGCGCTGCCGGTCAATAGCGAGGAGCTTGTGTTCATCACGCATCCAGAGTGCACATGACCACCTTTTACAGTCACTCAAAAGTGATAGTCGACCCTCTGCGCCACATTTCACTGGACGTATCAGTGGTTACTCTAATACTTATTGTATTATACTTATATTATAGTATATACTATATAACATATAATTACTGATAGCGCCGTAAGATCATACTTCATAGACGTATAGCGTAGGCATCATACTAATGACTTATACGGCAGTCATGTCCGATCTCCTCACTATTCTCACATGATTCATACGCTACGCGCGACCCCTCTCACATACCCAGTCGTCTCGCGCCTGACACTATGGCAATATAGCTGCGTCTCACTGCCTCCGCCCTCTCCACTGGCTCTCTTATAGCGAATCACTTCGCGTTGACAACACCATATACCTCTCTCTCGCTCTCATATACACCTAGCACTCATGATTCTGAATCGATATAGTGGGCGTCTCACTGCCCGCGTTGTCTCTCTCACTCACTCCCTCGTCTCCATATCCCGGCTACATGCCCTTATCCGGTTTGCTGCTGCTAGTACCGGTTATCCTTCATGTTTGCTACTACACCATACAATAAAGTTCACGTGGCAGCAAACCCCGATAGTATCCGTCACGCTCCTCAATACTTGACCCCTGTACACCCTGCTCCTTTTAATGCGGCTCATTATAAGCCCAGCCTAGAGTCTGAATCGAAAGCGTGAACCGAGGAATTATAGAGTGCTCATAAATATACGCTCACTCACTCACCCAATATCTCACTCTACTATATGACCATAGTCCGCGCTCATGGTCAGCTCTCAGTGACTAGTCCGTGCACTCACGCCGTCTTTTCCCGATAACTATATCTCACATGTGATCTATGCTATACTCATATCCGTGAGTACGCGTGAGGTGACTCTATAACTCTCACTCGACTCCATATCTCCTCTCCGGAACATCATACTAATATCTATCTCTCGTTGACGGATATTACATATGTAATCTCAGATTATACCCTCATTAGCCCATAGTGGTGAGTGTAGTCTAAAATGAGTTGAACTCAAATAATCTCTCCCCTCGGTGTGTTCTCTCACGCTCTGAATATGTGACTGCTATATATTACCTTATCCTAGTAGGTCGGGTATATAACATATATTATTATCTCAGCTGTGCTATTCCTTATGCCGACACTCCTAACCGAATGATTGCTAATACTATATCTTGTATGTCCCACCCCCTGGCACTATAGTATCGTTGAACCCCCAGCCCTTATTATCCAACTAACAAAGCGGCTAAGTGACCTCTTAATATAGTCTACTATATCCACCCTCACAATAATCTATACAATATAGTATTTACATACATAATCTAGGGATGTGATATAAAGTATAAATGCCTACTTATATATATTGTATGCTATAGGTGTTTAAGTTGTATGTATGAAGTGTTAGAGCGAATACCTGGATATACTGACTATACGATCTGAATTCAGATAATACTCCCTCTTACTTAACTATTAATAACACAAAGTAAAAAACTACGACTGGTTATTCTTTTATCGGTAGATGTCATTATATCATGGAAATGCATACAATTACTAAAGCTTCATATATATAATAACTACTTAGTGACTCAATATTTGTACGCTAGTATTATCCATACATAGTAACTGTCTATACCTTAAATTTCCCCCATAGCAAATGCTTTATAATTTATCAACTGATACTACCCTCCAGCTTCTTTAAACGCACCGGGCGGCTAATCATTATAATAGGCGTAGTGTGTGAATTCGACATCTACCATCACCTTAGGATACACTCTAGCCTTCAGAAGTCACCCACTCTCCCAACCGTACGCGCAATAGTCGATCTCTATAGAGTGAACGAGCCGTACACTCCTTATCACTCGTTGCTCGCTAATTACTCGTAGTTTGATTGAGTTATATCATATATATTGATACAGACCGACTCGGCTCAGCTCCTCTTCTTCGCTATTTAACCCGTACAATCCGGCACGCTCCTCTCGTCGTACACTTACGCCTACTTAACCTATACTCGTTAATAGTGCAATGATTCCTATGGAGAGAGCATATAGGTTCTTCAAATCTCGCTACTGGTTCGCTCCTTACGCCTCTCACTTGGTTCGTTGTTATGTGCCGCCCAGTGATCATCCATGCTGCTACCACCTCAAATATATATAAATCATATCTCGTCGATATCTCGCCTCCTAACACACCTGCCCCGAAGCATGCGCCCCGCTGCTAGGTTCGTGACGAAACCCTCATGAGGGATGGGGCCCGATACGTCCCTTCCCACTACGCGATGTGTCCACTGGGGGTTGGTCGCGAAGAATATCTGATCCCTTTGCATAATCCACCTTAGAGTTCCAATACATTTAATTACAAATGAATAATAATGGCTAACTCGTACAACTCAGCAAATTTATTATACTACAGTATAAATGGATCCACATATACTATAATCTATCGAGCTCAGCAATAAATAAAACAACAGCTCCCTCCGCCTAATACAAACTATAACTTAATAATTAATAATCCCAAGTCATCCATTTTATATAATGCATTTAATAGAAAAGTGCGATACATGAGTCCGAGAATCAATCATCAATAATAATTAATATAACTAATCCCCATGACCACTATTCCGGTTAATCGTAAAAGTTTCAACATATGATACGTACATAACTGAATACCGTTCATACAGACAAATAACTTAATGATATCTCTCGACTGCGAAATAACTTTACTATCATATTACTATACAAATAATAAACCGAAACAAGAAAAATGTACAGCAGATAATAGATAAATCCATTACTACTCAGATAGCACCATTCTCACTCCATAGATAATGTTTGAGGTGAGATAAATGCAACTCATCAGTACTCAAATAAATACTCTAATAATAATAATATTATAGTCTTTGACATGTATGAGCGTGAATTTAGTAGAATCACATATAATATATTACATTAATTTTCTCTCAGCAGCTTTCTCTATTCACTTATTCTCAGCTAGGTAACTATCTAAGGGTGCAGAGCTGGACCAGCAATTACTCAATTCGCCCCGGATGGCAGCCTATTTTTTTTCGCTCCTCTGTTAACGTGTGGTGTGCGGTGCTCGCTGTGCAAGAACCGACTCCTATCACTGCACAATTGAGAAGCTGGCACCGTCTGTTCAATCTCTGGTCCGATTATTTAACAGCGCGCGCGTGTTGGATAGGCTCACGCTCCTATCTCGCGATATCTTGTGTGTATATTATATAATAGTTAGCAACACTATTATCGAAGATCTGAGCTAATCTCTCTCGTAGTATATGTTAAAGCTTAGCAGATATACTTAACACTCATTGTGAGTATATGCTCGATACGTACCTAATCGCGATTCCCTCACCATAGCAAATCACTCAATCAAACATAGTCTCATCAACAGACTACAATCTCGAATGTCGTGCTAAGCTCTGAACTCACTATCTGGTCCGCACTCAGTTAAGACTCAATCTTCCAGCTTCGTATACGAGCATCTCTCTCTCGCTTTACCCGAGTGGAAGTCTCGAGAGTGCAGATTCATAGATCCTGCATTGAAAATTTCCTAAATAGTAGCAGCAACACAACGAATTGGATATTAAAACTAATGAAGAAACTTCAATACAAAATATTGAAAGAATTATTTCTTTTGCATGTAAGTGAATAATATTTTAATGAAATAAACAAAAACACTTTTACTAGATTATAGCTCTAATCATACTCAACAGTACTTGTAGGCACAATGCCTTTGATCCTCACCCTCACCAAACATATTACACGATTCCTCTATAGAGACGATACTTACAATAATAATCAACCTTCTCGCATTACCTGTAATTCGGTCGCGTAACCCACCACCCTACTATTAAGACTACTATGGTACTAAAGCAGTAGTCGTCATCGAACCGTCTACCGTGAATGGGGGTTCGCTCGGCAACTAACGTTATGCCATGTATGCTAACTGGTGATTAATTATAGGTTATACACCTATGATAAGTAGACACTCTCCATTCTCTTCCAGTAATTATCAATTCTTACTTATATACTATATATGTACATCAAGTATATATAATTATAATAATATATAACTACTAGCTATATTATATATATATATATATATATATATCATATAATTGATATCTCATATAGAGTTATATATATATAATATATATATATATATATATATACTATATATATATATTATACATAATATTATATGTATATATTATATATATACTACTGATAACATACTAATATATATAATATATACTACTATAGAATATTAACTAGTTAGTATATAGATGGCTCGAACTCCTAACTCGCGGTCTCGCTCTCGGGCTAACCTAGCCCGAGGTTATCCATTATTAACAACTTCGATTGCGATCTTCTTTCCTCAAAATTATTAATTCCAACTCAAGTATACCGATAAATTCTGTTCTATTCCTTACTTTATGTTCTGTCTTTTTTTATTCCAGAAAATTCTTCACTCATTGAAAGAACGAAATTTACATCTTACCACGTTATATACTGTAAAGGTCATGATACAGAACATACTGTAGCTTTATGAAAACTTACCAGCTCTTTATTTTAAAGATAATGCTCTATTTTTTCAAATCAATTATAAAAAGACTGTACTGCCTTGTGCTACTCCGAAATTACAGCAGAGTGAAACAGCAAGTCTAATAACCAGTTACCCCTATTATAGAAAGTTCACTATTTAAGTATTCTTTAAAGGAATAACGCTACAATCATCTGAGCTAATAAAACTTAGGTATCTCCTTCCGATAACTAATAACTTTACATATATTAATATATAGCATATATATATTCATATTCTCTATAATATATATTATATAGCTTATATATATTATAATAATTATACAAGATTCCTACCAATATATATATATATTACTCTTAATATAAATATCACTATATATAGAGAAGAGACGAGAGATGAGAAGTGCGGGAGACGAGAGAGTCCTTAGTTGTCTTTTTTTTCTAGTAATTCGTAGAGAACTATTATATATGAAAATATACAAGCCTACTATACTACCTAGAGTATACATCCTATATTACCAATTACTTGAAATACACCTTATCCTATTTACTCTTTTGGACTACATCTACTCTCTATACTTTCCCCCCCATACATATATAATATTATATATATATAATATTATAATATAGTATCTTATATTACCTATATGCATACTAATAGTTAGTCATCCCTAACTATATGATATTATATACACTCTTATACATATGTTCAATTTCATTTTAATTTTTTTGTGACCCTTCGCACATTAGATTCTATTGCTGATGAAACTCCTCCCATTTTTGTTTTAATGCTTCGAGACGTTTCAAAAATGAAAAGAAAAATTTTCTCATAATTCTTAGAAACGTACCATATCGACAACTTTTGAGCGAAATCGCGTTCTATCATTTAACCTCCTTTAATTTCTACTATTTTTTTTCTTGAGCTCAAAGTATAGACAAATTCGTTTGACTTATTTATTACAAGACCTAAAAAGATATAACAAGTCAAAGCGAAGAATTTGTCAAGAACATACTTGATTGTGCTATGTCAGTAGCCCCACCGACAAGGCAAAATAAGCAGTCAATTTACTCTAAAGCAACTTTAACCTTGATGGAGAAACGACGGACAATGAAGAGTACGCAGGAAGTGTCTCTAATAAATTTAAATATGTAGAGCTATGCAAGACGATAAGGAAACGAATAAAAGAGGAAACCCGCCAGTTCGACATGAGGCTTGTTCAAAAGACATTAGAACAAAACAAATGTAATAGAACAGCGATAGTCAAAACATTTAGTAGAAAAAACTAGTTTTTGCTTTAAAGCGTGAAGAAGGCTCCACATGCAGAATACTCCAAGAAATACTGGCAAGATTTGGAGAATTTTACTCTAATTTGTATAAAGACTAGGGTCAAGTAAAAATAACAATACCGAAAATGAGATGCCTGATGTTTTAGAGAGAAGGTGGCAAACGTTATAAAATCGGTGAAAAATGATAAATCAGCCGTGAATATGACATATGACAAATAGCTTTTAGCGAACATTACTCTCAAAATGTCCTAAAGAATCAAAAAATTTCTGCCTCGTGGAAAATGCACTGATGTACATTTTACTCTATGCAACAAAGGCGTTTCAAATAAGGATCTTAATAAATCTCGAATCAAATCTAGCTCTTCTTCTACTGTCTATTATATAAGTTCTTCACGGATCAAGATTTATTCAAAAAGACATCGAGACCAAAAACCATTAGAGGTAGAGCAATTCCAGCCATAGCCAACGAACAGGTCTGGTGCTCTCAAGAGTGATTTAGTTACTATGGGGCACATCCAGTTACGCCAAAGCACAAAAACACAATTATTATAAATATCCTAACGAATATACGTTTTGCCGTACTATGATTACCCTTTCGCACTATGATAAAGCATTTGATTCAATAACCAATGGACAATGTTTATATTGCGTTGCTTCAATCCATAAACAAAAATGTAACTTTGAACGTCTGCATTAATTAGCATAAAATAGAAATAAATGTTGGAAAGGGAATACTGCAAGGAGACACAATTGAGCACCTACTGTTCTCAGCCTGCCTGGAAGAAGTTTTTCGCAAGCTAGACTGAGATCAAGAGAGATTGATGATAAATGGGACCTATTTAAGACGTATAAGATTTCCGTATGACATTGCGCTGTTCTCACCTGATCCAAAAGAATTGCAACGTCACATAGAAGATCTTAACGGAAGTGGTGAACCCTTTGGTTTGAAAAGGAACTTGAGGAAGAGCCAACTTATGTTTAATAAGTTTGCACGAGCACAGGATACCATGGTATCCGGAGGTCGACTAGAGTGAGTTTATTACTACATTTACCTCGTTCAAAAAGTTTCAAGGGAAGGTGACAGGTGACACAATTAAAGAAATTGAAA
>JABUQX010025294.1:0-15000 GCA_015478945.1 Trachelipus rathkii | reverse complement strand
TTCTACACTATTTGAAATTGTTCGGCACGTCTTCTTTGAATAATTTTTTACCTAAAAAAATATTTTTCTGAAGAAAATTCATACCCAGGCTCGATCCGGATCCGGATCTGGCTCTGACTTCAGCTTCGGTTCCGGATCCGACTAAGGTTTTCTGCACTATTTTGAAAATTGTTCGGGCACGGTCTTCTGACAATATTTTTCACCCAAAAATCATTTTCCGAAAAAAAATTCATACCCAGGATCAGGCTCCGGATCCGGCTCCGGATATGGCTCCGGATCCGACTAATGATTCTAGACTATTTGAACATTGTTCAGCACGTCTTCTTGAAATAAATTTTCACCCTCAAAAAAATATTTTCTGAAGTAAAATTCATACCCAGGATCAGGATCAGGATCCGGCTCCGCTCCGACTTCAGCTTCGGCTCCGGAATTCGACTAAGGTTTCTGCACTATTTGAAATTGTTCGGCACGTCTTCTCATAATTTTTCACACAAAAAATATTTCCCGAAAAAAATTCATACCCCAGGATCCGGCCTCTCCGGATACGGCTCCGGGAATACGTACTTTTGGCTTCGGCTCGGATCCGACTAATGTTTCTACACTATTTTGAAACATTGGTTCAGCACGTCTTCTTGAAATAAATTTTTTCACCTAAAAAAATATTTTCTGAAGAAAATTCATACCCAGGATCCGGATCCGGATCCGGCTCTGACTTCGACTTCGGCTCTGGATCCGGCTAAGGTTTCTGCACTATTTGAAATTGTTCGGCACACGTCCTTCTGACAATAAATTTTTTCACTCAAAAAAAATTATTTCCCGAAAAAAATTCATACCAAGGATCCGGCTCCGGATCCGGCTCCCGATCCGACTAACTTCAGATCCGGCTCCGGATCGAACTAAGGTTTCTGCATATTTAATAACTGTTCAGCACGTCTTCTTGCAATAAAATTTTTTTAACCTAAAAAATATTTTTTGAAAAAATTTCATACCCTGGCTCCGCTCCGGCTTCCGGCTCCGGCTCCGACACCGGCTCTGGCTTCGACTCCACTCCGGATCCGGCTCCGGATTTGGATCTAAGGATTCTGCACTATTTGAAAATTGTTTAGTAAGTTTTCTAGCAATAAATTTTTCCTCTAAAAAAATTAATTCTTGAAAAAAATTTATACCCAGGAATCTGGCCCGGCACCGGCACGGCACCAGCACCAGCAAACCAGCTCCGGCTCTCGGATTCCGGTTCCGGCTCCGGCTTTGAATTCATTTATTTGACTGAGTAAATTCCGAAGAATGGGGGAGTTTGAGAATCATGAAAAAAAAAATAGATTTTCCTACAGACATTATATAAATAAAAACTTTTTTTTAACCTCTAAGCCACCTGGGATTACAATTTTGACTGGAATTGAAAATTTTTAGTTCACACCTCTCTAAATAAATTCTGTATCTAAAAAATCCATTTAGAATTTTTAAAAAAAAACATCCATGATGTATCAGTGAGGAATTTTTCTAAATAATCTACATAATAAAAAAAAAATGAGAAAATTTTTTGAATTTTGACTTCAAAAAAAGTAGAGGGTCGAGGATAAAGTCTCCTCCTTAAGCTAATGAATAATAAAACCTTATAAAATCAATAAGTGTTGACGTTTTTTTAAAAGGTGATTTTATATAAAAAAAATTAAAAAATTATAATTAACACATTAACGATTAACGAAAGGAAAAGTGTTTTTAATTTTTGCGATTCATCGAATAAACGATTAAAATCGTTAACATTTTTTGTTACGATTAATACGTTTAACTTGCTGGGTTAACTGGTGCCAGCTTCTGGTATATGTTATATATATTATATATTATATATATATATATATATATATATATATAATATATATATATATATATATATATAATATATTAGTTATATATATATATAATTTATATATATATATAATATATATATATAGTATATATATATATATAAATTATATATATATTATAAATTATAATATATATATATATATTATATATATTATATTATATATATATATATATAATATATATATATATATAATATAATATATATATATAATATATATAATAATATTATATATATATATATATTATATATATAATATATATATATATATATAATATTCAGCTAATTCTAAACTACGTGCATTGTCTAACAAACATGGAGCGTTTCATCATCAAAATTGTAAGCTATTTATATAATCTCGTACAGTTATATTTTTCTTTCGAGAACAATTTTTGGTATTTTTTTCGTTACTATTATTCTATTATAATTTTGTGTTTATTTTAGGAATATACAAGTTAATTTATGGAACTATACAATTTTCCTTTGGAGTGACCTTGTATGACCAATAAATATCCCAAGTCTGATACAGGCCTATTCTGTGGTAAGATCCATTAATAACTAATTCTTCAAATAGCTATTTTTCTTGTTTCTTTTTTTTTTTTTTTCGTCTTCTATAGTTTCAATTTTAGATGTTTATTTGAATATAAATATTGTATCTTTTGGAACCAGTAGGTATTGACATGTTTATTTGTTTTTTATTATTTATTATTATTATTTTTTTATTATATATAGATGAAGAAGGAAACCTCAGTGTGGACTAATGTAAAATTCTGGAAATTGGTTTTATTTTATATCTTCGCAAAGCATATTTTTAGATAACTTTTTAAACGCCAAATTTATTGGTGAAGATCTTATGTAAATATTGAAGATCTAGTTATATAGTTTTAATCTATCGTAAAAAATTAGATTTTATATATATATATATTATATATATATATATATATATATATATATATATATATATATATATATATATATATAATATATATATATATCTTTTATATAATATTGTATATTTTATATTATATATATAATATATATAATAAATATATATATATTATATATATAATATATTATATTATTATATGATATATATATATAATATATATAGTATATAATATTTATAATAACTTTTCCCTACCTAAATAATTATTCGAAAAAAATCCTCATTACATTCAAACTAATAGTTTAATTTTTAATTAAGGGGGGACTTCATAGCAAAATCTCAACATATTATCCAACCGATAAAACGTAAATGTTTTTATGATGAACAACTATGATATCTTTAATTTTAAAAAAACATAAAAAAAACAGTTTCGTTTTTTTGAACAGTTTTAGGGTAAAGAGAGAATTTTATTTTTTCAATTTCCACAAAAATGCATAAAATGCTTTCATTTTTATAAGATATTTCATTCTTTTTGCACTAAAAATACTCAAATTAGAGTGGTAATAAATTTAATTTAGACACCTTATTTGAAAATTGTTTTTTAAAAAAATATTTTTACAATCTCTGAAAGTACTTTCAAAATTTTGAACAGAGAATAGTCAACCATGGTTAACACCACCTTACGTTCTACCAAACATTTAATATAAACGTCAGTTTGATTACACGTTTATATTTGAGCTTGGTACCAAATTTGAAGAAAAAAAATCTAGATAGTTTTTTTTTAATGAATTTTTTATCTCATGTAAGGGAAAAATGAATGCTAGAAAAACACAAATAAACATTTTGGAAAATTTATATCATTTTTTGAGACAGGCAAGAAAAAACTTTATTCTCATATATATATATATATAATATATATTATAATATATATATATATATATATATATATTATATATTATATAATATTATATTATTATAATATATATAATATCTTATATATATATATATAATATATATATATATATTTAATTATATATATATAATATATATATATAATATATTATAATATATATTATATATTATATAATATATATATATATTTATATAATAATATATTATTATTATAATATATATAATATATATATATATATATATATATATATATATATATATTATATTATATATTATCATATATATAATATATATATATATATATATATATGGGTTCCAAGCAACCCTCTTTTGATTTTTGATTTAAATAAGTTCAGAGTTTCAAAGCAGTGATGTCGAAGTAGGTGACTTGAAAACTGTTTCGTGATGCCCTCTTTTTTGGGGAGGCGGATCGGACTAGTGGTAGAGCCTACTTTTTACATTGTCTAACGGCGACGCTGTTTGTCGGTGGTTCGAGTCCTTGGCTCGAGTGAAAAAATTTCGTCTTATTATATTTGCAATTTGTGTAACAAGTCATGTTGCATGGTCGTCCCTTGACTTTTGGTCCTGTGCTCTTGTAACTGCATGACACCCTGAGAATGCCGAGTAGCCCCAGAAGGGGTTTCAACAACACTTCTGTGGATTTACATAAGTATCGGTTTCAAAAGCAAGTGTATATCGAATGCAGGGGATTTGAAAACTTCACGATGATGCCTTCCTTTTTAGGGGAGGCGGATCGGACTATGGCAGAGCTTCTGAACATTGTCTAACGCCGGCGACGTCGGGGGTGCTGTTGTGATGATTCGAGTCCTGGCAACGAGTGAAATTTTTTTCGTCTTATTAATTGCAAATTTGTCGTAACAAGCATGTTGTGCGTCTTTCGGCGTTAATTAATTTTGGTAGGTTGCTCCTGTAACCCATGAGCACCCTGAAGAATGCCGTGTAGCCCACAGAAGTGGTTCACACCTTTAACTGTGGGTTTAAATAGTATGAGTTTTCAAAGCAGTGAGTTCGAAGCAGGAGGTTTGAGAACCCTTCCGAGATGCTTCTTTTTTGGGGGAGGCGGATCAGACTAGGGTGGTAGAGTTTTCTGTATCAGTATGTCTTAACGGCTACGCTGTTTGTCGATGGTTTCGAGTCCTGGCGCAGTGAATTTTTTACTTCTATATTGAAAATTTGTGGCCAACAAGTATCTTGTGCGCATAGTCGGCGTTCCTTGACTTTGTTCGGTTGTTCCTGTAACCCATGAGAGCCCCCTGAAGAATGCCGTGTAGCCCCAGAAGGGGTTCAGTTCCAACCACCCTTCCGTAGATTAAAATAAGTAGCGAGTTTCAAAGGCAGTGATATCGAATCAAGGAGATTTGAAAACTTTCGAAATGCCTTCTTTTTTGGGGAGGCGGATCAGACTAGTGGTAGTGAGCCTCCTGAACATTGTCTTACGGCGACGCTGTTGTCGGTAGGTCGAGTCCTGGCACGAGTGAAAATTTTTTTCGTTCTTATTTATTGCTAATATTTTGAGGCAAAAACTATTTTCTGCGTTTCTCGGCGGTTCCTTGACTTTGGTAGGGGTTGCTCTGTAACTTCAGAGCACCCTGAAGAATGCCGTGTGCCAAGAAGGGTTTCCAACCACCCTTCTTTGGGATTTAAAATAAAGATTGAGTTTTCAAAGCGGTTGATATAACAAGCAGGGATTTGAAACTTCCAAGATGACTTTATTTTTTTTGGCAGGCGGAATTTGGACTAGTGGTCGACCTCTGTATTGTCTAATGAGCGACGCGGCTGTTGTCGATGGTTACGAATGTTCCTTGTGCGTTAGTTTATGAATTTTTTTTCGTTATTATTGCATATTGTGGCACAAGCATGTTGTGCGCATGTCGGCGTTCTTTGACTATGGTCGATTTGCTCCTGTAACACCATGGAGAATACCCCAGTAGAATGCGTGTAAGCCCCGCAGAGGGTCCAATCACCCTTTTTTTGGATTAAATAAAGTATCTGAGTTTTCAAATATAGGCAGTGATATGAAGCAGGAATATTTGAAACTTCCAAGATGGCTTAATTTTTGGAGGAAAGGCGGATTTTGGACTAGTGGGTAGAGCTCCTGTATATTGTCTAACGGCTACGCTGTTGTCGGTGGTTCGAGTCCTGACGCGAGTGAAATGTTTTTATCGTCTAATATTGGCAAAATTTGTCGCAACAAGTCATTTGTTTTTTCCTGCATGTCGGCGTTCCTTGATTTTGGGTCGGTTGCTTCTGTAACCCAGGTGCACCCAGTAGAAATGCCGTGTGGCCCCAGAAGGGGTTACAACCACCCTTCTGTGGATTTAAATGTGTCGAGGTTTAAAGGCAGTGATATCGAAGCAGAGATTTGAAAACTTCCCAATGATCCTTCTTTTTTGGGAAGGTGATCGGACTAGTGTAGAAGCCTAATGTACGTTGTCAACGGCAGGTGCTGTTGTCGAGGTTCGAGTCCCTGGCGCGAGTGAAGATTTTTTTTTCGTCTTATTATTCAAATTTGTCGCACAGCATGTTTGTGGCCATGTTGACGTTGCTTGGTTGCTATTGTAACCCAAGGAGCACCCCAGAAGAAAATGATGTTGTAACCCCAGCAGAGGTTTGAAGCCCCATTCTGTGAATTTATGGACCACTCTATCAAAAAATCCGATTTTTAATAAAATCTTTAAAAAATCTTATAAATTAACTATTGAGTGCTTTTTTTACCTCTTAAATAATAATGCTACGGAAAACTTTCATTGGGGGGGGGGATTAAAGAATTTTGAATTTTTGACTTCTTCAACAAAAATGTAATAAAATCTTCCATTTTCAAGATATTTCAATGCCTTTAGCACTAAAACACACGATTTTATCGTACTAATGAAGATTTAATATTTTTGTATTTCGTATTTATTTTCAATAAAAAAAAAAAAAATTACTTGACCTGTAGACATGTCTATAAAAACTCGTTATCAATTGGTGCTGGGACAGTCCAAGTTTCGTGACGAAGAAGCAGGTAACACTTACATTCAACTGAAGTAATGAATGAAAACATCAACCGTTTAATGTGTACCATAAAAAATTAATACCAATGCTCCTGCTCCCGGCTTCCGGCTCCGATCGACTAAGATTTCAGAATATTCGAAGAAATTGTTCAGCACTCTTTTGGCAATAAATTTTTCATCTAAAAAAATATTTCCTGAAAAAATTTATGCCCAGCATCCGACTGCGACTCTTGCTCCTGCATCGGCTCCGGCTCCGGCCCCGTCCGACTAAGGTTCTGCACTAGTTGTAAATTGTCCAGCACTTCTTTGGTAATATTTTTTCACTTGAAAAAATATTGTTTTGAAAAAATTTTATATTCAGCACATCCGGCTTCCGGCCTTATCCGGCATCCGGCTCCGGCTCCGGCTTCGGCTCCGGTCCTGGCTCCGGCTCCGCTCCGACACTATGGTTTCTGCACTATTTATAAATTGTCCAGACTTCTTTGGTATATATTTTTGATCTAAAAAAAAAATTTTTTTTGGAAAATTTATATACACAATCGCCTTCCCGCTCTCGTGCCGATAGTTCCTTCGATGACCAGCTTTCCGGGTCCGGCTCCGGCTCCGGCTCAGGCTGCCGGCTCCGCTCCCCGACTAAGTTTTCTTGCAATCATTTGTAAATTGTCCAGCAGCTTCTTTGGTAATATATTTTCAACCTAAAAAAATATTCCTTGAAAAAATTTATAATCCTCAAGATCCGGATCCCGACTTCGGCTCCTTTCTTCTGGCTCTTACCGGCTCCGGCTCTGGCTCCGGCTCGGCTGCCGGCTCCGGCTTCCGGCTCCGGGCTCCGGCTTCCGGCTGCCGCTAAGTTTCTGCACCATAATGGAAATTGTCCATTCTTTTGGTAACAATATTTACCTAGAAAAAGATTTCTTGATAAAAAATATACCCAGGATCCCCTCCATATCCGGCTCCGGCTCCGGCTCCGGCTCGCTCCGCCAGATCGACTAAAGTTTCTGCACTATTTGAAATATGTTCAGATTTTTTTTTTGTAATTATTTTTTACCTCAAAATATTTCTTGAAAAATAATTTATTATATCAGCTTTATAATTGCAAGCTCCGGACTTCCGGCTCCCGGCCCAAAGGTTTTTGCACTATTTGAAAATTGTCCGGTGCTTGTTTGGCAATAGCCTCATGGTGGAGGTTAAATATGTCTTGAAAAAAATTACACCCAGGCTCTGGCTCCGGCTCCGGCTCCGGCTCCGGCCGGTCCAGGCTCTGGTTCTGGCTCTGGCTCTGGCTCTGGCTCTGGCTCCGGCTCCGGCTCCGGCTCCGGCTTAAGCTGTATCTACACTATTTGAAAATTGTTTCAAACGTCTTAGGTAATATATTTTTCACCTAAAGAAATATTTATTGAATAAAATTATACCCAGAATTCGGCTCCGGCTCTGGCTCCGGCTCTGGTCCCGTTTCCGACTAAGGTTTCTCCAACATTTGAAAATTGATCAGTAATTTTTTTGGTAACAATATTTTTTACCTAAAAAAAAAATTCTTGATAAAAGTTATACCCAGGATCCACCTCCGGCTCCGATTCCGGCTCCGGCTCAAGCTCCGGCTCTGACTTCGACTTCACCTATTTTACCGAGTAAAAGATGGAGCCTGGGTTGGAAATTGCAAAACAAAAAAAAAAAAAAAATTCTATTATAAATAAAAACATTTTTCAATTCCTGAACCTGGAATTGCAATTTTGACTGGAATTGAATTTTTTAGTTCGACACCTCTCTAAATAAATTTCTGTATCTAAAAAACCATTTTAGATTTCCAAAAAATAGGACTATTTCCTGACTCATTCTGGAGGAATTTTTCTAGCTAATTTAGATAATAAAAAAAAATGGGAAAATTTTGATTTTGCCTTCAAAAAGTAAGGGGTCTAGTTATGAAGTCTCCCCTTAACCTTTTAAAATTTATAAACACTCCTGGTTAATAATAATGGTAAATTTACTTTCTTAATTTCAGAAGAGATTTACCAGTCAGAAGAGTTCGTCGACTACGCTTATAAAAAGAACTTTTGAGCTTTAAAGAATTTTCATTTAATTTTTTAGGAAGATTAGCAAAAGTTAGACATTGTCTTGTAATAAATATTTTTTATATAATTTTATTGCTTCCTTTACTTCTACTTAATCATATATATATATATATATATATATATATATATATATAAACAGATCATAGTACCTTATATATATATATATAGTAGCTATATATTTATATATATATATATATTGCGCCGGCAGTATATATATTATATATTATTTTATATATATTTATATATAGTATAATATATATATATATATATATATATAATATATATATATATATATATATATATATATATATAATATATTATATATATAGTATATAATATATATATATATATAATATATATATATATATATATATATAATATTGAGAGGCAAACAAATCAAGGGTACCTCAAAAGGTATAAAGAATCAAGTATTGGTCTATTGCAAAACAATAGGTTAATTAGTCTCTTAGCCTTTTTATATTCGTGCCCTTTCCAAGACGGGTGGGAAACTTTTCTACATTGTGCGAAAAGCAGAAGAAAAGGTAGAATAAAGCCCATATATACCTGTAGGTATGTAACTATATATATAATATATATATTATATATTAATATATATATATAATACTATATATATATATTATAATATAATATATATATATAATTATATTATATATATAATTATAATTATATATATATATATATATTATATATATAATACTTGTATTATATATATATATATATATATATATATATATATATTATATATATATATATAAAATATATTAGCTATATATATATATATATATATATATATATATATTATATATATATAGGTAATAATTGATTGATTCAAGACTTAAAAACACTTCACATCAATCTAAAACTATAGTCCCCAGCATCCTGGAAAAAAACAATTATAATACAAGTTAAAAAAACCCGGAAAAAGACCCCTCACAAACCACTACTCATATCTCTTATATCACTGCTATCTACATGATGCAAACTTCTTGCGTAAAACGTAATACTGATCAAATGGACGCTTTACCCAAATGGTCGATCAGGGAAACATTGTCGACATATTTTGCCACAAATTCTGTCGACCCTTTTTTTCCCCATCAGTTTCAAGTGTGGTCGACGATTTGGACATTTGTAAAAAAAAAATTGGGTTCGACATATTTCTCTCCGTTTTTTTGTGTCTATGATTTGGACGAATAGGATATTTTGGTATTATCGTTTCATAATATCGATTATTTTTATCTATAATTTTTTTTCCTTTTATTAAAAATTTATTTTTATTATAATTATTCTTAAAAATAAATTTATATAATATATATTATATATATATATATATATATAATAATATATATAGTATATATATATATTATATAGTATATATATATATATATTATATATATATATATGTTATATATTTATATATATATATTATATATATATATATATTATATATAATATATATATATATATATATATATTATATATATATATATCTTTATATATATACTATATATATATATACTATATATATATATTATATATATTATATAATATATATATATAGTATATATATATATTATATATATATAATATATTAGTGATGCAGGTAACATTCGCATCCGCATCCGCGAACATTTTAAGCATCCGCTTCCGCGCTTTGCCCTGCGGATGCTTGCGGCGGATGTTTAGTGTAGAGAATTTGATAGGAGAATTTTATATGTAAAATACTTAAGAATTGAGAGGCATGGGACTCGACTCAACTATGTAAATGATGACGTCATGGATCTCGGGCAGCATGAAAGTTCATAATAATTTGATTCAACAGAGTCTCATGAGATTAGGAATGCCAAAAACATCAGCGCCTCTACAGCTTCTGTCTCGATGTAATACCATTAATCTAAACGCTAAGGAAGCATTTTGAAACATCTTGAAAATTGAAAAATGATGACGGTTTAAGGAATGAAAGATGTAATAAAACTTAAGCTAAAAAAAATTTTTTTTGTTTCTTCCTTGGTGGAAATTAATGACCCTTCATACTATTGCAACTTACTAGATCCCCGTTATAAAGGCAAGTTTTTTGTAAAACAATATTAGAACAAGTTAAATCGTCACTTTGAGTTGTAGTTGAAAACAATTCAATCCGACCAGTCTATTAATTCGCCACCCATTAAAGGAAAAAAACGAAATCTAACAGAACCAACACCCTCCTAGAATAATCAATAATAATTCACTGGTATAATTTTACAGTCCAGTAGTAAATTTGAAGAACAAACGCATTAACCAAAAGATGTAAAGTGGCAATGATTGGGAAAACTATGCAACCAGTAGATACAGAATGATGATGCCTATTAGTTGGTGGAAAGTTTAAGCAAATGTTTACTCACGCTTGAGTAAACTTGCAGGAAACTATTTCTTGGCCTGTCCCCCCAACTAGTGTTCCCAGTGAGAGAGTATTTAGCGATGCTTTGCCTGTAATAAATGATGAAAAGAGAAACAGACTCTCGGGCAGAAAAGGCAGAAAAATTGGTGTTTCTCAAAGCACAACCTCCCTATATTTGAATTTCAATACTAGTGTAAAAGTATATAATTCCATTGTAAAATCTCTTTCATTAAGGTCGGAGTTTGGGGAAAGAGGTTGGTGGGGTGCCATTTGAGTTTGGTCCCGTCCCACACCACTGATAACAATAAAATTAAATTAATAGATTGTCTAAAACTCGAATAATATTTGGCATATATATTATATATAGGGTAACGACTTGCTAAGTTGGTGGCTTCTTGTAAGAGCAAGCACCCTATATAAGAGGATGGTAATTTAGAAATCCATATTGAAATGATAAATTTTTTATATTCCAAACATAGACAGCAGATATTGCATAAAAGTAAGGTAATAAAATGTGCCCTTCTGTTGAGGTATACTCTTCTTCGGCGAAATAGGTAGTCCACAGTCCCTTTTCCAGGGGCGGCGGTTTTCCAACTCTATTTTTGGGTGCGAGGATTGTGGGTTTGTGATTGAAAATTCGCAGTCGCAGCCCTTTTCCTTTGAAGATTTATCCGCTTCTTGCCGGGAAGGATTTCTGGAGAGAAGTATTTTAGTGAGATTTTCTTCTGATTCCTTGTTAATTGATCTGACTGACTATCTGACTGAAGAAGTATCTCAAAATGAACGGGGTTTATATAGTTATTTCAACTTTGACCTTATGCTAAAATTTTGCCTCCGGCAAATCTTAGCATAAGTAACGAACATAAATTAAAATGTTACAAAGTTATAAGTGGAGTTGCTACATTACTTCCTGCCTCTAAACACGGAGTGGAGAAAGTATGTTAAATAATTATACAGAAATAATAACTAAAAAATACATAAAAATTAAAGTACTTTCAAATGCAAGCATATTTAATTATGTCCGAAGACATAAATAGACATACAAACATATGAAGGCAAAAATAGTTTATTCAAATACGAGCATAAATTCAAATACGAGCATAACTGGTAACATCCGAAGATCTAAACATATAAAAAGCATTTGAATACATATAAATACATAATGTTATATATACAGAAAATAAAAAAGTGCATTTAAACACAAGCATATTTGGTTATTTCCGTTAGATATAAACAAACAACAAACATTTACAATGGCATACATAAAAGTACAAAAATGTTAATACATAATAATTATTGATATGAAACAATTGAATTATTCACAAGTTTAATAGGCCACATTGATCGAACCATTAAATCCAAGGAAAGGTCCAGTATAAGACGTTTCTAACGTATCCATGATTTGACCAATGCCCACGCGTAGTTTTCAAAGTTGTAGTTACGAGAGAAACATTGCTTGACATATGTAGAGACGAAGTTGCTTGAAGTTTAGGTTCTTTATTTGAAAAATTTCTTCATACATAAAAGGGAGAGGTCACAGAACGCATTTAAGAATTCGGAAAAGGAATCAAAGTTTCGTAGGTGGAATTCAAAAAATGAATTTCTGCCCCCATAATCCAACTTAAAATGATGAAAGAAATCCATCCATAAAGGAAGTTACATATGTAGAAAGGACGAAATTGCTTGGAATTTAGGGTCCTTTTATTTGAAAATTTCTTCAATACATAGAGAGAGGACAGCGGTTCACATGGCAAACACCATTTAGGATCGAAAAGGAATCAAAGTTCGGAGTGGAATCCAAAAATGAATGAGTTTCTGCCCATAATCAAAACTTGAAATGATGAAAGAAATCCATACCGGGGTAAAGGACAGTTTGCTAATGTCTATGCGATAGATCCTCGCAGCCTGTGATAGATGTGAAAAGTGAAGACCATTAATCCAAAATTAATAAATTTGAAATTGAAGATTCCAGTATCGATAATGTTCGTTTGCTTGAATCATTTTCTCCGAGTGTTCTGATTGGGGATTTTGTGTATTTGTAGTGTTTTTCTTTTTCCTTCATTTTGTGTTTTTTTAGAAAGGCGTTTGGAATTGAAGTTTCTGGGTGATTCTATCTCAGGTTCACCAATTAATATAGGGTATAAGCGCCTTGCTAAGTTGGTGGCTTGCTTTAAGAGCTAAGCACCCTATATAAGCGGATGGTATTTTAGAAATCCATATTTGAAAGGATGTTTTTTTATTCAACATAGAAGAGATATTCAATAAAAGTAAAGTAATAAAAGTCCCTTCTGTTGAGAAACTTGCGAGCTGAATTGGTAGTCACAGCCCTTTCCAGCGCGTTTTCCACCCTATTTTTGTGCGAAGATTTGTGTTTGTGATTGAAATTCGAGTCCCAGGCCCTTTTCCTTGAAGTTTATCGCTCTTGCCGGGGAGGATTTCTGGAGAGAGTATTTTGAGTGAGATTATTTTCTTCTGATTCTTAATAAATTGATCTGACTGACTATCTGACTGAAGAGTATCTCAAAATGACGGGTTTATATAAATAGTATTTCACTTTGACTTATGCTAAAATTTGGCTCGCGATCTTTGCATAAGTACGAACATAAAAAAAATTTTTTACAAATTTATATTGGAGAGCTAGATATATATATATATATATATATATATTTATATATATATATATATATTATTTATACATATATTATATATATATATATATATATATATATATATATATATATATATATATATTTAGTATATATAGTATAGTATCAAAACATCCGCATGTGGCCGCATCCGCATCGGCGATGTTAAAAATCAAACATCCGCATCGCGGATGGGGAAAAAAAAATGACATCTGCAAGCATCACTAAATATTTATATATATATATATATATATATATATATATATATATATATATATATACATATATATTATATAATATATATATAATTATATTATATATATATATTATAATATATATATATATATTAATATATATATATATATATATTATAATATATATACTATATAATTATATATATATATAATAATATATATATATATATTAATAGTTTTAATATATATAATATATATAGTATATATTATATATATATATTATATTATATATAGTCGTATATTTATAAATATATATAATATATATATAATATATATATAATATATATTATATATATATATAATATATATATATATATATATATATATATATATATATATATTATTATATTTATTATATTATATATATATGGTCAGGCCTCTAAGAAGAAGGACAATCCATATTTAAAAAAACTATAAATAGACTACCGGGGAAAAAGAATACACTTTTGGAATGCTGGTGAAATTTTAGTTCGGAAAATGTAAAAAAAAAATAATATCTAAAAAACTACAAAAGCTATAGGGAAAAGGAATACATTTTTGGAATGCTGGTAAAATTTTAGTTTAAAAAAAAAAAATTTTTTTGTTAATAATTAGAGTAAACTGAGGAGGAAGTCTTTTTTTTTATCTCCCCATGGAGTCATAATAATTTTTTTTTACTAAAGAATACCCCAAGGGTATAGCACCGATGGCGGGAGTCGGGGTCTCTCGGCCTTCTGGGGAACTACGGGGTAGAACTATTCCCCCCTCCGGGGAGGGTCTCCGGAACCCCCGCTCTTTGGTATTTGGGTGTCGCGGGGGTTCCTTCGCCCCTCCCCTGCGCGGGTATGGAAAACGTCCCCCCCTGTGTTCCCCGTCGGCTCGAGCCCCTAATTGCCGTAGTTTTTTAGATTTTTTTTTTTTTAATATTTTCCGAACTAAAATTTCACCAGCGTTCCAAAAATTTATTCCTTTTCCCTTTTTC